>JAWNNH010000431.1:0-93732 GCA_035043045.1 Hirtodrosophila alboralis | reverse complement strand
AATTTCCGTTCGTTTTAATAAACATTTTACATATCAATCTGTTACAATATATATTAAAATATATTATATTTAAAGACAAAGGCAACAAAAGCTCATATTAAATGTATATATAACCATTTAAGACCTACATAAATCAGAAATATCTACCAATTCACTGACTTATCCTGTCTGTCTACACTTTCAAATGGATTTTTTATGACTCACAACGAACTTTTAAAGTGTTTGCGATCCTAGAAAAACTTTGTGAACTCATCATAAGCCAACCTTTTAAACATTTTTTCATGGCGTAGGCGTAGTTGAGACTCTTCTCTTCTCCCACCAACAAATGCAACGCCCACATTAATTAAATATTTTGCTGGTAGCAAAAAAAAATAAAAAAAATAAAAAAAAAATTGATAGGCGAACCGTTGCGCAACTTTAAAGAGGAATTTAATTATAGCGAAACTTCCAAATAAAAATCACAGTGGCGCATAAAAAATAAAAAAAATAAAATAAAATTCAAAGTACGCCGTAGTACAAATCAACAGCACGGCTAGGGCTCTAGTCGAAACTAGGGGGGAGTAGAGCCAGAGACGGAACCTAGAGAGGTTGAAACTCAAAGGCCGCCTACAGTCGTTGCTCTGATGATGTTGTTGTTGTTTTTGTTGTTACTGTTGTTGTTGTTGTTGTAGCTGCTTTTCTGCTTTTCGCTGTCGGGTTTAATGAACGGAAATCTCTTGCAAATATTCAATTGCTATACACAACTCTGAAGCGCAGTCAGCACAGACTGCACTTATACACATACATAAAAAATATATACATACATACATATAAGAGTACACCCAAGTGGAGTGTGCATGGAGTATGTATATACACAAATATATACATATATATATGGTATATAGGCAGCATACGATATGGCCTCAGAGTGGAAGTCAACAGACAAAGCGCATGTCGAGCAGCCGACAATGATAATGATGTTGTGAATGCTGATGATGATGATAATGATGATTATGAATGCGTTCTTGCCACACACCGCATAATGATAATGAAGTTTAATCATGATGTTGCCCTACGGCTGCCAGACAGGTTGCTAGCCAGCCTCAGCCTGCTCAGCCTCCCCGCCTCAAACGTTTTTTGCAATTATTTGAAGTAGTCAGCGAGCACAACACAGATTTCCCACCAAAAAAAAAATACGAGAAAAATTTTAAATTTGAAAAAACTAAATTTATCTTACGGATAACCGAAGTTTGAAACACCAACATATTTTAAAAAAATGTATTTACATAAACAAATCTGTAGCTGCTTAGTTTGAATTAGAACTCTTAAAATTCCCAAGCAAAAAATATAATTAAAAATATATAATAATGTTGCCTATTTCAGCGTCACCTGTCTATATAAATTATACAACAATACAGTAACATTAATAAAATATGATTTCTATTCGTTCAGTTATTTTAAAATATGCTTAATTAATTTTTTTATAATTTTTTAATATGTGATTTTGATTTTTATATTTTTATTTGTGATTTTTTGATATAATTTTTTTTATTTAATGTAGAAATTATCAAGTGTTGAGGAACTTTTAATATATCCAAGATAAAATCTCGAATAATACCAATATAATTCTGTCACTTTTTATATCTGTCTCTAAGCTTTGATTGTAATCGCAAATATTATTATAATAAATAAGTGGAATAAATACCTAATAACCGAGTAAAAAAAACAACCAGATTTGTATATAATTTCATTTAATTTTCAAAGCTACAATTTAATAATTTTTTAGAGGATAAATTATTAAAATTACACATTTCTATATATAAATATATTACATTATTAGTTTTAAAACCTTTTTAAACAATTTCGATTCGTTTTCAGCATTATATAGCCCATAAACTACCCCTGCTCGATATTCTGATTCTCTTTCTTATACAAATAAATATTTAACATAATCTGCAGTTTAGAATAGATTTCTATACAACCTCTTAATATTTACAGGATTGTCATTAAATAAGCAAAAAATCTTCAGCTCAAAATTGTCTCCCAGGTGGCATTACACATTACACAACAAAATGAAAATATCCTGCGCCAAAAAGAGTATACAAAATGGAAGTGCAGATACAACTGAAGCCCGGGCCTAGGCCTAATGCCAAAACATATTTATAGGCTTGTCGTTGCACTCTCTTCCCTGCCCTATCCCCTTCCCTCTCCTCACCCCCCACACCGTTGCACACACATTTGCAATATTAATAATCTGCTGCCATTGAAAGCCATACAAGGCGCGACGGCGGCGGCGACGCGACTTTGCCGCTGTACGTGTCAACATTCGACGCTAGCTGCGCTGCCAGCGTCAGCGGCGACTGCATGCGCGACGGCGCATATAAATTTTGTGTTCTTTTATTTTTTTTTTATTTTTTTTTGGAGTGGTCTAGGAACTTTTGCGCCATTGCGAGTGGCATGCAACAACGGCAACAACAACAACAACAGCAGAAACTTATCTGGCAGGCAGTGCACGCAAAAAGAAAGAGCATAATAGAGACAGTGAAAGAGAGAGACAGAGAGAGAGAGAGAGATATGGCGAAACATTGCACAGTGGTGCCGTTGAGGGGGACATAAATAAAAAGACAGCGTGGGAAACTTTGTTATGAAAAAAACCATAATGTTAACGAGTCTTGAACCATACTGAAACACTATAAAAGTAAATTTAATCTCTTAAGTAGTTATATGCCACATGAAAAATAGAAAAAGAAAAAAAAAACAATAATAATTGTGAAAGTGCATTAGACCGAAGCAAACAAGTTGTGCCAACAAAAAATACAAATAATAAATAAACATAGATTAGAGCTAAAACTAAATATAAAATTAAAAGAAAATACAAAATGCTTTTAAAATTATATTAAATTGTTAACAATTGTTGCCTATTGCATCTTTTTCCAGCTTTATTTAAGGCAGAAATTAATTTTCGTACAATATTATTTACTAAAACTAACAATTTCAATAAAATAATAAAACAAAAAATATTGCAAGCAAGCAAATAGTAAGCATGATCTTTTAATAATTCAAATTTTTTCTCTCTACATATTAATATTCCCTTAAAGTTTATTTCCTAAGCTTATAATTCATTGGTAAATTAAATTATTAAATTAATTGCATTGTTTTGGCCAAAATTGTAGAATGAATAATAATATTTTTATTTTTAAAAATTACAATGATTATTTTTAATTGTTCCCATTTAAATTGGCATTTAACCCATTTTGTGAGTTTTAAATAAATAAAATAAAACTGAGTTTAAAATAAAACTGAGGCAATACTAGTTATGTTTAAATAAAATAAAGTTTGTAACAAAAAAGAAAAAAAGGAATAATTTTGCATAATAGCACTCCTTTTAAATTGTGAGAATCGCGGAGAAAGGCAGCACTAAAAAAATTTATTTATTTTAAAAATTATTTTTATTAAATTCCTTTTAGTTCAAGTATTGAGAATAAATATGAACTTTGCTTTTAAGTCTAATTTTGTGAAAAATTAATAAATAATATATGAATATTAATAAAAATTCAACTCTTTAAAAAAATATTTTCTTACGCATACTCTGCAGACTTTGTTCAGTAACAATGATGCGGAATACTGCTTATAACGGACAAAAAGTGTAAAATAGAAATGAATACAAAAGAGCCCTTTTCAAGTCAATTTAATATATTAAATTGCCAAAATAAAATAAAAATGACTAAAGCTTAACTTGATAATGAAGTTATTCCTATAAATGTGCACCACTGTGCGCGACAACCGCGACAAAATGCCTAGGCCACAGCTAGATGAGATCAGGGTGCCCCCAGGGGCAGACAAGAGTGGATTGGGAAGTTTGGTTACCGCCTTTCCATTGGCCTTTGTCTCTGTTGCTGTTACCATACCCCTCCCTGCTCCTCCTCCTAGTGCCACAATGCGTCGAGTGCACAACAAATATTGTCGCCGGCTAGGTCGGGAAATCAACGCACTCACTAAACGCGCGAGGAAAATTCCCGCCGGCAGCAGCAGCAGTCGCAGCAACAGCACAAAGTAAATAGTAAACAAAAATAGTTTGCAAGCCAAAGTAAAAATGTAAAAATGCAAAAAGTCAGCAAAGACAGAGCAAAATGTAAAAAGCAAAACAAAAATAGCGTAAAATAAAAATAAAACAGCTTTTTTCTAGTTGTTGTAAAATAAAAATAAATAAAAATTAAATCAGCTAAAATGCAGCCCTGTACAAGTCGTATATGTAAACAGTCGTATATATACTATATATAGCACCCATATATATATATAGCGTTTTATAAACTGATTAAATGCATGCCCTGCATTACGATAGGCCCAACGACTTGGAACAACAACAACAACATTGACGAACGAATAGCTTCATAAATTGATAAGCAATATGTTTGCTAGATTAACACTCGTATAGAGAGGGGAGAGGGCGGGGGGTGGGTATTTATATATATGTTGTTCAGACGACAATTGTTAAGCGCATAAGTAAATATTTAATAGTCTGATTGAGTTAGTGACAAATGTATAATAATACGCCGCAGTACAGTGTACTTGTGTGTAATTACACTGTTGTATTACGGTTGATGAAAGGTTTCCGAAAAAAACCAAAAAAGAAAGTGTATTAATTATTAATAGATACTTAATGGCTAATGATTAGTCATAGCTAGTTAATAGCATATTGATTATTTGAAATAATCCATTAAATAAGTGCTTAGTTTCGTATATAAAAGAGGGACAATAATAAATATAAATAAATAAAATAATAATAAAAAATAAAATAAAAAAAAATAAATAAAATAATAAATATAAAATAAAATAAAAAAATCATAACAGTAAATATAAATTTTATTTGAATTTTCTGTAATAAAAAAATATTTCTGAATTTTTTTTATATAAATTGTGATTTTACATTTATTTTACATTTTATTCAGAGTTTTAATCAGATAAAAAAATTCTATAGAAAAATAAAAAGCCTATTTTACCTTTAAGCTATGAGAATAGCGCGGACAGCACCAGGATTTTTTCTATTTATTATTTTTATATTTTTAATACTATTAAATAAAGCCTTTTTTATTCAAGCATTACCTTTAAATTGTGAGAATCGCAGAGAAAGGCAGCAGAAGATTTTTTACTTATATTTATTAAAATTTTGATAAAAATATTTTTTTTATATTTTTCTTAGTATTATTCGTCTTGAATTTGAGTAAAAAAAATAAAATTGAAATAAAAATGATTATTTTTGAATTTCATTTTTAATTACTTAAAAAAAATCATTATCTCTGATTAATATATTTAAATTGTAATATAAGTATTTATATTTGAAGAAAAGCGTGAAGCTCTGTAATAAAAAAACTGTGCAGGATATGCGTAAATTACTCTCAAAGCGACAAATTGGCGTAGTCCTTTACTACATTAGTTCACTTCAAGTACATAACTTTGCTGATTAAAATTAAATAAATTATAGTTTTACTGCACTATTTATAACTTTAAAAAACTATTAAAACTTTTTAAATAAATTCGCAACATTTGTGCATTATTTACCTTATCAAATTAAGTTAAAAATTTCACTTTCGATAAGCCCAACATATCAAGATATTAGATCTAGACTACAACAAATTCTTATCGACTATATCAAGACGTGAATCAGTTAATATAATAGAAAATTTCACAGAGCACGTGTTAAACAACTAAATAAATAGAAACTCAAATGAAATGGAAACAAATTACCAGGGGAAATCGAACATAAAAGTTACAGCATACAGCAAAACTGCCAATCACAACAAAACATAAATCACTGAAAGGTCAATTTATTGACCTTGAGCTATTATACAGTTACACACACACAGCTGACCCAAGTGCGCAGGGTTCACATTGCACATTGGGATCTGTGCCCCATGCCACACTCTTGCTCCCAGAGAGAGAGAGAGAGAAAGAAGCGATTAACAAATTGTATTGCGTTAAATATAAAACAAAATCAAAATGCAACGACAGAAATACAGAAAATACAGAGAGAGAGAGAGCAATGAACGCTTGATATACGCGAAATAAAAAAGCAAAAAAAATAAAGAAATAAATAAATAAAAATAAAAAGTAGCCAACGGAACGAAAAGCACACGCAATCTGCCAACGCAGCTGTCGACAACGACGCCGCTGCTGCACATTTGCACAGTGCCAGCTAAAAGTATAACAAAAAGAAAAAAAAAAACGCAAAAAAAACAACGCGAAAAAACAGCAAAAAAAAGAAAAGTTAAACATTTGATTGAGTTTACGATAGAAAAGCGAACGCACAATGAACTTTAAGTGTACTGATTCGAGATACTTTTGTATTTGAATTGTGCATGCATAATATAATCTCTCGCTCACTCTCCCTCTCTCTCTGTCTCTCTCTCTCTCCCTCTCTTTCTTTTAAATGCTGCCACTTGGCGTATGAGTAATATGTCAAAGCGTTTATGACGTATACGCGCGCGTTTATACACTTGCCGCTTGTTGGGCCATAACCGAAAAATATCAGAGTTCAAAGCGCATTTGCTCGCATTTTGTTACACGACTGTACAAAGGCCTTGGCATGGCTTGGCCCATTTTAAGTATCCAATTACAAGCTGCAACAGCAACAAAAAAATAAAAAACAAATAGCATCTATAACAAAACGACACGTAAACAAGCCCTTAACTTATGCACATTGTACCTCGGTGTGTGTGTGTGTGTGTAAAAGTCAAACTATCAATTACAATTATGTACACAAAAACGAGAGATACTTGTACTCATAGATACTCAGCTCAGGTATAGATACATTCAAAGGTGTTTCAAGGGATAAAAATTTAATTTTTTTAAAAAAGAAATAAATTACATAAATTGCTAATTTTTAGTCAACTTATTCGGCTTGCAGCTGTTCGCTGACTTTATCAGCTATTTCCAAAAAATAAACCCCCTTTTGTGCACGCCACTGCAGTCAAGTTATTCACCAGCTTTGATGACTATACGAAACAATTAGCTGCAAGCAGCTGAGCAAATGTACAGAGCCTCGGAAATTCAAAACTAAATCTCAACGTATGCAGACACAGTTAGATATAGCTACAAAAAGAGATAGAAATAAAGAGAGATAGCAATAAACGAGATGTGCAACGAGACACACACACACACACAAATAATTGCAGCTTCTTATATACAGATATATACAGCTAGAGATACAAATCTATATAGTATATATACATTGCCTAATAGGTGAGCCCGCAACTAACTACAAAGCGGGCCAGGTCGTCCCACGCCTCGTCGCAACGCTTGACCCGAACTACAATAGACTAGACCCAGCCTCAGACCCTGCCCCAGTCCCAGCCCCAATTGCAGCTTTTGCTCAACTATAAAACTGATTTTTCTGTACACGAATTCAAAGGAAAAAAAAATGAGAAAAATATCTGTGTCGTAAATGCACTACAATAATCAACAAGATTATAATCTGTTCTTTCGAGCATGTATCGGCATTTGGCATAATGAAAGATTTGTTTGATATACAGACATATATAAAATAGCAAGAACTGTAACTCAAGACTTTAAAAAAATACTTGAAAAATTATTTAAATTGTAATTTAAAATATATAATTCATAATAAATTAATATCTTTATTACCAACTTGCAAACGCGCCCTAACAACTTTTCTATAAAGTGCTGCCAACTTAATGTCAAAGTGTTGCCACAATTATAAACAATTTTTATATATTTTACAATTTAATTTAAACTAATTTAGAATAAATGTAAAAAACGTTAAATACACTTATATTAAACTGCCAAATGTAATGCCAAATACTATAAATAAAAAAGCTAAAAATGTAAAGATTTATATGATCTAACTTATATTTTTTTATTATGTGACTCGACTATAAATTAAATTGTTTTATCATTGATCAATTTGTTACTTTTTATAGCAGCAAATAGAAAAAATCAATGCAAAAAAATCACATAAATATATATTTAATAATAGAAAAACATTTCTTGATTCTACAAATTCATTTGCTAGGGTAAACAACCTTCGACATACTTTAAATAAATTATTTGAGCTTGTTGTTGAGAGCGAAAATCAGAGATAAACATGAACAGAAAGAGAGAGAGTAAGCGAACAAGAGAAAGAGCTTTGAGAGATAATTGCAATTACGCTTCAATGCATCCATAAGATATTGTATCTATAGCTGCATTTGTATCTGTATCTCTAGCTGTATCTGTATTGCTGCAATGTGTATGAAAATAGACAAGCAAAACTTGTACTGGATGCGATACGATGCTGTGGCCGTTTGCTGATTGACAGTGGGACAGCTTGACAGCCTGGCAGAGGCACAACAGATAGATAGACAGATGGACGGACGGACGGATGCAGATGCAAACTGCAAAATTGTAAATCTTCCCCTCAGTCCCCTATACTATATATAAGATAAGATAAGAAGCATCGGCAGACATGTCCGCTCTCATACACGCAGCATCCATCTCCGACTGAAAAACATTGACAACTTTTCTATTAACGCAATACTGGAAACAGCAAGTATCTCTTGTCTCTTGTCGCTATTGAATCTATACAAAGAATTTGCACAAATATGGTTGAGTAGAGACCCCGAGGCTGAAGAGCCTGAAGAGGCTGTATAAAATGCAATGAGGCGGCAACATATACAACAAAAACAACGGCACAAGGCTGCAATTGATTGCAGCAAAAGTTAAGTAGATTATGATGGAAAACTTTTAGACTGACAGACCAGAGACTGACTGACATGATACAGAGAGTTTTGCTACAGTTTTCAATGTTCCAAGCCAAAAACCGCAGCACGGGCTAAGAAAAGTTTTTTATCCCAAGTATAGTATGTGGTGCACCGAGTAACTACTCTTCCCAACTCTAAGGAAAAAAACTAAAACTAGTTTTTCCTTATTGTACTCAAAGTCTCGAGCAAGCTCAGCTGCAGAAAAGAAAGCCAGAGATGGATTTTTCGTTACTTTGAGGCTGTCAACAGATTTTTCTTTTTTTTTTGTTGATTTTTATATGCTTTTAAAAGGCAGACCACAGCTTCAAGGCAGTGATTGAATAGCCATTGCGAAAAACTGTAGAATAGAGCAGGATAGCAGACTGGTAAAACGAGATGGAGAGGTAGAAAATAAATAATCAACTTCCTTGAGAGCCACACACAACAACACTTCTAAGTGGCTCGAACGCGTTAAACGGAAATTGTTAGTAGCAATAACAACTAGTAGTTATAATTTTTGGGTCAATTGTTGTCTGAAACTGGCCTAAAAATTGATTGGCAAACAAGTTCACTGAACTGAAAAGTAAGACGAAAGTTTGTCCATAAAAAATGACAGTCACGATATGGGAAGACACCAAAAATAACAATGAGAATTGAATTGAAAATAAATTTGGACATTGAAAGTTTAAAAAATAAAACTACTGAAAACGAAATTAAATGTTTAAAAATAAAAATAGTAATTTTGCAAATATTTTGTGAAAATTCAATCGATTATGAAATTAAATAAAAATTACAAATATCAAAAATAAATGCTTTTCTATATAATTTAAATTAAACTGATTATGGTATAATCTTTTTATTTATTTTTTTTTTTTTTATTTAAATTACAAACAAAAGGTTGTCATTATTATAAACCAAAAAAAAAGCATTTTATTGGACATTTTACAATTTATGCTTTGATTAATTTTTGGCTAAATTATAAAAATTCATATTATTGCTGTACATGAATTTTTATTCATCTCTGCCCAAGACAAAAAATACAATAATTAAACAATGAAATTTTATAATTATTTTGTAATTTATAAAGAATAAAAATACTTTAAAAAAAGGCTCTATGAATTAGTATTCAAATTTTAAAGTATTCTCCGACTGTTCAATAAATATTTGTTTACTCAAATACTCAAATTACTTGTTAACGATTTGCCTATATAGCATAATTAATTAATTTTGTAGCTACTTTAATATATTTTTGAACATTTTTCCAGCATTGTAAACATCTGCTAAACTATTGAATGTAATGAACCCCCAATTAACTAAGTCTACATTTTGCAATTTAATTCATTATACAACTTGTTGATAACTTAATGTTCCCAGCGCATAGATTGATGAATCTTTAAACGTTTAAACATCTGTTTGACAGCGCAACTTAATTTATGTATATATATTTATATATATATCTCGCTACCTGGAAATCTATGCGCGCCCACCCAGGCTATTAAAGCTAGTTTTTATGGCCAGAACATTAATAAAAAAAAATTTATATAAACTTACACAAAAAAAACGTTGTGAGCTTGTGTTAAATTGGTTGAAAAAATCAATGCATGGAACACGTACCTGCGAAAGAGAGAGAGAGAAAAAAATAACAAATGTGCAATATTAGTAAAAATTCAGGTTTTATTTTTTGTTTGCTAAAAAGTTTTAAAAATGGTTTAAATGCCAAACCCCCGACAAGCGTATAGAATAAACCATAACGGAAGTATTTCAAAACCAAGTAGTTTGCATAAAAGTTTGCACGTCAAATGAATAAATACATATTAAATCAAATATTTAAGTGCACTGCTCAACGAATATATAAATCAAAATATTAAATATGCATTTGAATAAATCGACAAAAACGTAAGTAAATTTAAACTAAAAAATATAAGCAAATATTCAAAAAAAAAAAATAATAAAAAGAAAAAAAAATAAATAAAAAATAAATTATAAATATTTTTAAAAATTAAAAAAAAATACTTTTAAGGCATAAAAACACAAGAGCCACATAATTATGTTAAATTAAAATAAAATTTCCTGTTGTTGCACTAGTAATAAAACTAATTAAAAATAAATAAATAAGTCAACAGATATTTTTTTTAACGATAATCTATAAATATAAATATTTAAAGAAATTAAAAAAAAATCTATTAATTCATAAAAAACAAGAGCCACAAAATTATGTTAAATTAAAATAAAATTTCTATAAATATAAATATTTTAAGAAATTAAAAAAATCCTATTAAGTCATAAAAAAAGCCACAAAACTAAAATAAAATTCCTATAAATATAAATATTTTAATAAACTAAAAACAAATCATATTTAGTCATAAAAAACAAGAGCCACATAATTATTTTAAATTAAAATAAAATTCCCTGTTGTTGCACTAGTATTAAAACTAATTAAAAATAAATAAATAAATCATAAAATCCTTTTTTTTAGCTAATTTCTCAATTCAAACACAATTTTCGTTTATTATTATTTCAATAAATAAAGTTCATAAAAATGTGAAAACTACTTGTAAAAATTCATAGTATAAACAAATCGCTTGAATATACTTTTCCCCCAAAAAATTTATTTGCTTTTACAGCTGGAAAAAACATTAAATGAAAAATCTTAATTTGTTTATAATACACGTTTACAGGAAATGGAAAATTATGCGCTGTCTTAGGCCAGTTCAGCCCATAAGGAAATAAATCGAAATCATATTGAACCGGTACTGTTTGTATTTATATTTTGTATTTTAAATTCACAGTTTTTCAAAAGACGTCAAACACTTTAAACGACGATGCTGAAATGCCGAAACGGAACTGGTAGCCCCAAAAAAAGAAGTAAACCGGCACAGCAGGTAGTCTAGTCTCAGTTAATCTATTATATTTACTAAGTAGAATTGTGAGTTTTGTGTTGCTAATCATAAAATCAAGACAGAAGATGGCCCACAATAACCGGACGCAATGCGGGCTTTAAATAGTAGCAGCAATAAACCAAACCATATAGGTCAATAAAACTAAGAAAAAATAAAAAAGAAAATCAAATCAAAAGCATAATTTATAAATCGCATGTCTGACAAAAATTTTTGACAAATTATTGCTCCCGCTGTTGCTCCAAACAAAAGTTAATGAACTTGCCAGCCAGATGCTGAGAGAGTGCGAACAAGCAAACAACAACAACAAAAGCTAATGATAATAACATAACACACACACACAATGTACACACAACAACAACAAAAACAACAACATTAAAAAAAATTCATTTTGCTATGAATGAAAATGCCTGCACACAGCCGCTAAAATGATTTAGCAACAACAACTATATAAGCACAAGCTTAATAAAAACAACACAAAAAATAAAACCAAAAAAAAAATTAAATTAAAACCATATAAACAGAGAGAGAGAGAGAGAGAGAGAGAGAGCGGGAAACAATGCTGAAACAATTTCTGTGAGCGTAAAATTAGAAATATTTAGAGATTAACATGAAGAGCAAGAGATTACGTTCCAGTTCAAGTCTGGCAAGTGGGCAGATCCGCTAAATGATTTCTCAATGCGTCAGAATTTTTTTTTTTTTTGCAATTTAGATAATTAATTGCAAAACAATATAGTAAAAAAAAACAAACAAAAAAAAGAAGAAATTCCCAGTATTACCAACAGCATGTGCATAAAATCAACGAAATTTTGCTTAAATGCGCTACAATTCAGAATTTTTAAGGGTATTTAAATTGAGATATTACTAGAGTTCATTTTAATAAATTGATAGAAAATTTCTAAGATTTTTCTTTTGGTTCTTAATAAAACTATAGTAGAAAATTAAAATAGCATATATTTTAGGAATTTTAAGGGCCTAAAATGAAATATATTTAAGGAATTTTATTTATTTTAGGCCCTTAAAAAGCAGATCAGTTGGATGAGATTGAGTTTTTTATTTTTCATTTGTTTTTTTTATTTAATTTTTATTTTTTTTATACAGTATTTTTAATTTTTTTTTTTAGGAATTTTATTTATTTTAGGCCCTTAAAAAGCAGATAGATCAGTTGGTGAAATTGAGTTTTTTATTTTTTTTTTTAATTTTATTTTATTTTTTTTTTAATTTTATTTTTTTTATATATATTTTTTTTTATATATATTTTTTTTTATTTATTTATTTTTTTTAAATATTTTTTTTTGCTTCAAAGTATATATTAATATTAAAGTTAAAATTTTTCAAAATTTTGGCAATTATTTTCTACTGTAACATTTAAATTTATTTTACTTAATCATTGAAATGATTGAAATGAAAATAGGAAGAAAAATGTTTAAATGATGATGAGTAACACCAACTACATTTTATCTGTTCATTCACCTTTATTAAAATATAATTACTAAGTTTATGCTAAACTTATTTCATAAGTCGAGTTCATGAACTTAAAAAACTATAATGCCACAACTAAAATTTCTATCAGCTCAGAGTTTTTGTCAATAAATTGTTTTAATTTTTATATTCTCGTTTTTATTATTTAATTTTTAAATATTTATACTATCAAATTAGATTTCTCAATATTCTTTCACAGTTTGACTAAATATTGTTTGACTTTATTAATACAAAAAATAAAATAAAATAAAATATAAAAACTCAATTGTAAATTGAAGCAATAAAAAGCAATTTAAATTATATATTAAATTAATAAAAACTAATTTACTTAAATGTGTTATCTTACAAATTGCAAATATTCACTTTCAATTACTTTTATTAATTATTATACGATTTTAAAAGCTTGTTAAACAAACAATTATTTAACAGATAATTTCCCAAGCTCTCAAACAGCGTCAATAAACTGATACGCCCTAATTTAAAGTCTCATATACATATATATATACATATGTTTGTATATTGTGTATGAGCTAATAATAAAAATTTGTGTATTTTTGAATATTGATTTTGATCAACATTTTGTGTATACAATTAACTTGTAGTTAACATGCAAACGAGATCGCTGTGTCAGTTAATTAGCATAAACAAAAATAAATATAAAAAAAATACAATAAATATTAACAGGTTGCTACAAAAAGCATTGTTAGAAACAGAAACTGGCCAAAATATGCTCAGAATTGATACATTGACATTTGCAGCTAAGCTAAGCTAACAAAAAAACAAAAGATTTAGAGAAATATCTCAGCTGTGCCATTGTGTAGACAAATTGTATTTTCCTTGAAAGAAAAATCTTTAGCGTTTTTTTTTAATACTACCAAACAAGGCAAAACGGCGTCGATAGCAAAAATGGAAAAACTGTTTAAAGCAACTCTGACGACTATGGAAAACTCACTGTCTCTAGTTTTGGTTTTGTTTTTGGTGTTGCCTTTGCGATTTAGTCGTTGTATTGCATTGTAATTAGCAAAGCTACAACAACAGCCAAAGATTCCCAGAAATAGACATGCAATGCAACTGGTTAAGGGGCAGAGAGATACTAGATACAAACAGAGAGAGAGATTGCAACCGATGGATGGATGCTGCACAAAATTGATTGGGCTAATAATAAATGGAAAAAAATAGGCCCAAGAATTCATGGAAATTCGTTGGAATTCAGGAATTTTAGTTGCATTTATGGCTTGTTTTTAGCGTGTTTGGCATTTAATGATTTGATGAGTTATCGATAAGCGGCAAATGGATGTTCAACATTGTGAGCTACAATTCTGCAATCAGTGCAAAAAGGTAAAAAGAATAATTTGTTATCATTACGCAGATAATTGTAATAAACTAATGAATGTTAGTAATGCCAATTATGACCAACAAATATTATTTTACTTTTATTTACAATAGTTATTAGCAAAAACGGCTGCTTTGAAGTCAATCGGAAGTCATATAAAATTTTTGTGAAAGTTCGTAGTACCAACATCATTTTAATTGCCCAATTAAAACAAAACTATTTTGCACTAATTTAATGATTATCTTTTCTTTATTGCTAGTTAATTAAACAATGAAAATTTATATTACTATTTGAGAGGATATAAAAGGTGTATGCCAAAATTTATGAAAGTCTGCAAGTCCGATTCAATAAAGTATAAAATCTGTTTTTACAGAAAGTAAATGCTCAATTTTAGAGTTAATTTGGCATATATGTTATATATGAATTTTTATTTATTTTTTGTTCAGTATATTTATATCGGAAAGACACTTAATTCAACAAAAGGCAGAGCCATAGGCTCGCAAGGGGAATCCCACAGGTCCAAAAATCATTTATAATTTTTATTATGCTGTAAAAAATTACTCTATGTTTAATTCAAATCGGTTAAGTGCGACTTATAACCTATATATATATAATATATTGGAAAGATCAGTCGAAATCTGGCTATCAAATGAAAAAGTATAATTATTTTCTGTTTGATTAATTGTACATATTTAAACCTATTTAAGCTGTGTTCTAATTTTTAATTTATAAACTTTTTAACTCATTTTTTTTTTAAGTATTTATGAATTTTTCTGCTTTATTTTTGATTCGCTTATTGCATTCAATTTTCAGATTAAAAGTTTAAAAATTTCTAGAACTAAGTTCGAGCCTTGAAGCCTATGAAACAGGAGCTAAACACAAATCCCCTTCTGCCCTGATTTGTTTATAAAAAAAAGTTCTAATTAAAGTTTAAAAAAATATAGTTTTTTTTTTTTTCACTTGCACATTTATTAGTAACATTTATTTAGCTGTTCCCACAAAACAGAGAGATATTCTCAATATGCTTCCTGGCCCAACAGCCCAATAAACCCCAAGCCATCCTCACTGGAACTCACATGGTCGTTCTCTTGTACTCTTTTGCCCACTTGTAAGTCCCTTTATGGATGGCAAGTAACTTCCTGTGTGTGTCCTAACTGACAAATCTGACAGCTGTGGGAGCCTTTGCCTTCCTTCTACCAAAAAAAAAAACTCGTCTCCCTTTCTGATATATATATGTTAAGCTTATGGCACGCATCATATGCTCGCGACAGCAAAAGGGGGAGCAGGGCGAGGGAGACATATGGTAACTCAAGCCCTGATAAAGCTTCAGAGGAACCCCGTATCGTACTGGGGGGCAGTCATTATCAAAGCCCTTCAAGGTCTCCAACTTACTCACTCTTGCTCTAAATGCCTCGCCGTCTGCTTTAGAGATTTTTATTTTTACGACATACACGCATAGCTAGAGGGGGGATTGGAGAGTGAGAGTGTGAGGGGAATAGAACTCATATATTTTATGTAAATTACGAGCAAACAGGAACCACTCTGCACGTTCCAAAGTCCTGCTGCCAAAAATGCCATCGTGCAAATGCCATAAATAAATGGTTTCGTTTACGACTCTGGACATTAACCTGTTAAATTTCTAATGTGTGCAAGTCAAGAGTGTCCTGTGTGCCATATCCCCCTCCCTAACCAGAAATCCGACAGTCCGACAGTCAGTCAGTCAGTCGGTAGACCCTCCTTCTGACCCTTTTTGCCACTCGCCCTAGCCCGTTGAGGTTGTTGCTTTTCCGGCCGCAAATAGCCAACAAGCAGCAACGTTTTGCATATTTAAGCAGCCAGCAGAGGCGACCTGACACGGCCAGGATAATCTGCCATACTAATGTGACCAGAACCCAGAACGGGTAACAAAACTTCGACTTGTACATTAAATGCGAATGCGATTACACTGAGCAAAACTTGATTTAAGTTTTTATAATTAAAATAAATAAAATAAAATAAAATAAAAGTGAAAAAGAATATAATACATAAAATAATAATAATTTTAGGCACAAATTAATAAATTCAATTAAAAATAAAATAAGATGGAATATCAATAATAAATTAAATTTAAAATAATATAAGAGAATATCTTATTTTTTTTTAATTTAATGTTTTTTATTTAAAATAAAATAAGATAGAATATCATCTTTTTTTTTATTTAATAAATTTAATTTAAAATAAAATAAGATAGAATATAACTAATAAATTCAATTTTAAATAAAATAAGATAGAATATCATCTTTTTTTAAAATTAATTTTTTTTATTTAAAATAAAATAAGATAGAATATCATCTTGTGCCTTAAATTATTATTATTTAATTTTATGAAAGCTCTGAAATTAAATATCTCCTACAATGTACAGCTAAATGTTAAGTTGAGTAAAATTAACAAAGAAATTGCAGAGGTGTGTATATTTTATCTCAGTGTAAGACAGTTGGAACCAATGTTATGCAACAGGTTGAAATAAAAAAAAAATATATAATTCCGAGAAAGCCAAGAGTGTGAAAAAAAACATTGTCTGTTCTTTCATAGACTAAAAATTAGAGTTATTACATATAATTTCAACTAAATAAATCATTATAAACAAAACATCCTACATTAACTTAAAATATACCAAAAATATTATTTTGGTCTGGTCTATCGGGAGAAAAATCAAAATAAACCATATTTGTATTTTTTAACAAAAAATACAAGTTTTCATATTTTTAATTTCTTTTTCAAATAAGAATATCAATATTAATTATTATTTTTTTTTTTTTAAATTAAGAGTAAACGTAATTTTGCACTTTGTATTTTAAAAATCAAAAATAAGTTATTTTTTAATTTAAAAATCAAAAATAGGCTATTTTTTATTCAATACAAAAAAAATTGCATAATTGTATTGTAATTTTTATTTTAAAAGTCAACAAATCGTTTTTTCCCTTGTCTTATATATTTTTTGAAAATATATTAATTTTATATTATTTTATTTTATATTATTTTTTTATTTATATTAATATTATTTTATTTTATATTATTTTTTTAAATGTCTATTATTTTATTTTATATTATTTTTTTTTATTTATATTATACTTATTAGTTTTTAAAGCAAAGTGAAGCTTGTTAAGTAAAGTATCAATTACAACAATTGCAATGCAGTTAAATTTTTTGGTCAGTGTAAGTAGCTAAAGGGGAGGGGACTGGGGGCTGCCGAGTGCGCTTGGGTAGGCAGGTCGGCCACAAAATCAATAATGATTACATTTGCGTTGCATATTTCACCAGCCTAGGGGGAGATTTGCTTCTGCTTCTACTTCTGCTTCTACTTCTGCTTTTGCCTCTGCTTCTTACTGCTTTTGCCGTCTAAATGACATTTGCGAGCCTACGACGACGACGCCACCGACCGGATGATGATGGGGAGAAGGCAGAGAGAGAGCGGCAATTGTTTGGCGTTGGGTCAGGTGGTTTGGCGGCTGCGGTGGCGATGTTGGTGATGGTCTTTGCTCAGAGAGTGTGAAAAATGCAGCAAGCGAAAAAAAAAAAAAGGAAAACACAAAAACACGAAAGACAAAAGACGGAAGGCGGTTAAGTGCTCAGAATCAGCAACAATAAAGCCTACGCCCACTTCTAAGCAGGGGAGATGCATGGAAGTGGTGTGGAGAGTGCGCCCTCTCACCCTCCACCCACCACTCTAGTTCTGAGCTCAGCTCCATGTAAACGGGTTGAGTGCTTTGCGCTGTGGGGCTTCGAAGCAAAAGAAATGCAAAAAGCAAGAGGAAACTGCAATAAGTGGCGCGCAGGGTCAACAACAAAAGGGGGGCAGACAAAGAGGAACGCCATTCAATGCAGCGACGTCGACGTTAGCGACGCAGTCAACGGCCTACAGACGACGGCAATGAGTATGAAAAAAAAAAAAAGAAATACATATTGTAGGTATGTGAGGGTGTAGGAGGGGGTGCGAGACTAAGACGAGACTAAGCCCCAAACCCAACCAGTTAGAAATTGCAGCAGAAAAATGCAACAAAGTACAGCTACCAATCTGATAGCATATACCGCCCGCCAACCTCTACGCCCCCCAACCCCCATCCAACAAACACACACACACGTTTTATGCTCGTTTGGCAGGTTGAAATTCAACGCAGCAGAACGAACGAAGCGACAGACCAAAGTAAATGAAAAAAAAGAAAAAAAATAGCAAAGAAAATGCACACACAACAACTGAAAGCAAATGAAAGGCCAGAGAAAAAGAAAGAAAAGCAACCAAAGCGACATCAGCGCATCAAAAAATATAAAAAAAAAAAAAAACACAAAATAGGCACACAGTGCGAAAAATGTGCAGAGAGCAGCAAAGGCAAAGCAAATCAAAAGCAAAGCCAAAGCGCAAAGTAGAAAATGCAACATAAAGCAAACGCCAATAGCAATTGCAGCTGAATGCAGTGCCAAGAAGAAGCAGAGAGACTAAAAGTCCGGGCTGTCGCTTCGTTCGTTCTGCTGCGTTGAATTTCAACCTGCCAAACGAGCATAAAACGTGTGTGTGTGTTTGTTGGATGGGGATTGGGGGGCGTAGAGGTGGGCGGGCGGTATATGCTATCAGATTGGTAGCTGTACTTTGTTGCATTTTTCTGCTGCAATTTCTAACTGGTTGGGTTTGGGGCTTAGTCTCGTCTTAGTCTCGCACCCCCTCCTACACCCTCACATACCTACAATATATATTTCTTTTTTTTTTTTTCATACTCATTGCCGTCGTCTGTAGGCCGTTGACTGCGTCGCTAACGTCGACGTCGCTGCATTGAATGGCGTTCCTCTTTGTCTGCCCCCCTTTTGTTGTTGACCCTGCGCGCCACTTATTGCAGTTTCCTCTTGCTTTTTGCATTTCTTTTGCTTCGAAGCCCCACAGCGCAAAGCACTCAACCCGTTTACATGGAGCTGAGCTCAGAACTAGAGTGGTGGGTGGAGGGTGAGAGGGTGCACTCTCCACACCACTTCCATGCATCTCCCCTGCTTAGAAGTGGGCGTAGGCTTTATTGTTGCTGATTCTGAGCACTTAACCGCCTTCCGTCTTTTGTCTTTCGTGTTTTTGTGTTTTCCTTTTTTTTTTTCGCTTGCTGCATTTTTCACACTCTCTGAGCAAAGACCATCACCAACATCGCCACCGCAGCCGCCAAACCACCTGACCCAACGCCAAACAATTGCCGCTCTCTCTCTGCCTTCTCCCCATCATCATCCGGTCGTAGGCTCGCAAATGTCATTTAGACGGCAAAAGCAGTAAGAAGCAGAGGCAAAAGCAGAAGTAGAAACAGAAGCAAATCTCCCCCTAGGCTGGTGAAATATGCAACGCAAATGTAATCATTATTGATTTTGTGGCCGACCTGCCTTCCCAAGCGCACTCGGCAGCCCCCAGTCCCACTCCCCTTTAGCTACTTACACTGTCCAAAAAATCGAACTGCATTGCAATTGTTGTAATTGAAACTTTACTTAACAAGATTTACTTTGCTTAAAAAAACAATAAGTATAATATAAATAAATAAAAAAAATAATAAGTATAATATAAATAAAAAAAAATAAGAATGATATAAATAAAAATAATAATAAGTATAATATAAATAAATAAAAAAAAATAATAATATAAAATAAAATTAATATATTTTCAAAAAATATATAAGACCAGGAAAAAAACGACTTGCTGACTTTTAAAATACAAATTACGATACAATTATTACATTTTTTTTGTTTTCAATAAAAAATAGCCTATTTTTGATAATTAAATTAAAAATGAAAAAATAACTTATTTTTGATTTTTAAAATACAAATTGCACAAGAACTTTTACTTTCAATTTAAAAAAGATACAAACAATAATTATTATAGCTATATTTATTTTTTTAAAAAAAAAGAAAATTTTTTAAGAATTGATTTTTATGTTAAAAAATACAAATATGGTTTATTTTGATTTTTTCCCGATAGTCCACACCAAAATGAACTTTTTAGTATATTTTAAGTTACTGTAGTATGATTTGTTTATAAAGATTTATTTAGTTGAAATTTTATGAATTAACTCTTATTTGTAGTCTATGGTATAAACAGACAATGTTTTTTACACCCTTTTGGCTTTTTCGGTTTTATTTTATTTTTATTTTAACCTGTTGCATAACACTGGTTCCAACTGTCTTACACTGAGATAAAATATACACACCTCTGCAATTTCTTTGTTAATTTTACTCAACTAAACATTTGCTGTATATGTATATTGTGGGAGATATTTAATTTTAGAGTTTCCAAAAAATTAAATGCATGAAATTGTAATAATTTAAAGCACAAATCAAAAATTAAATGTAACAAAAAATAAGATAATATTCTATCTTACTTTTTTAAATAAAAAAAATTAAATTAAAAAGAAAATTCGATTTTATTCCATCTTATTTTATTTTAAATTTTATTTTTTAGTTACATTCTATCTTATTTTATTTTAAATTTAATTTATTACATTAAAAAAAATGAGATGATATTCTATCTTATTTTATTTTAAATTAAATTTATTAATTTGTGCCTTAAATTATTATTATTTCATGAATTAAATTCTTTTTCACTTTTATTTTATTTTATTTTATTTATTTTAATTATAAAAACTGCAATCAAGTTTCGCTCAGTGTAATCGCATTCGCATTTAATGTACAAGTCGAAGTTTTGTTACCCGTTCTGGGTTCTGGTCACATTAGTATGGCAGATTATCCTGGCCGTGTCAGGTCGCCTCTGCTGGCTGCTTAAATATGCAAAACGTTGCTGCTCGTTGGCTATTTGCGGCCGGAAAAGCAACAACCTCAACGGGGTAGGCGAGTGGCAAAAAGGGTCAGAAGGAGGGTCTGCCGACTGACTGACTGACTGTCGGACTGTCGGATTTCTGGTTAGGGAGGGGATATGGCACACAGGACACTCTTGACTTGCACACATTAGAAATTTAACAGGTTAATGTCCAGAGTCGTAAACGAAACCATTTATTTATGGCATTTGCACGATGGCATTTTTGGCAGCAGGACTTGGGAACGTGCAGAGTGGTTCCTGTTTGCTCGTAATTTACATAAAATATATGAGTTCTATTCCCCTCACACTCTCACTCTCCAATCCCCCCTCTAGCTATGCGTGTATGTCGTAAAAATAAAAATCTCTAAAGCAGACGGCGACTGAGTAAGTTGGAGACCTTGAAGGGCTTTGATAATGACTGCCCCCCAGTATGATACGGGGTTCCTTCGAAGCTTTATCAGAGCTTGAGTTACCATATGTCTCCCCAGACCTGCCCCCCCTTATGCTGTCGCGAGCATATGATGCGTGCCATAAGCTTAACATATATATGAGAAAGGGAGAAGAGTTTTTTTTTGGTAGAAGGAAGGCAAAGGCTCCCACAGCTGTCAGATTTGTCAGTTAGGACTGTCTGGGCGCATAGAGCGGACACGGACACACACAGGAAGTTACTTGCCATCCATAAAGGGACTTACAAGTGGGCAAAAGAGTACAAGAGAACGACCATGTGAGTTCCAGTGAGGATGACTTGGGGTTTATTGGGCTGTTTGGCCAGGAAACATATTGAGAATATCTCTCTGTTTTGTGGGAACAGCAAAATAAATGTAGCCAATAAATGTGCAAGTGCAAAAAAAAAAATTTTGCTAGGAAATCTATTTTTTTTTAAATTTTAATTATAACTATATTTTTAATAAATCGGCAGAAGAGGATTTGTTTTAGGCTTGTGTTGCATAGGTTTCAAGGCTCGAAATTAAGTCTAGAAATTTTTAGGCTTTTAATCTTAAAATTTGGATGCAAAAAATAAACCAAAATAATAGCAGAAAAATTCATAAATATTTAAAAAAAATGAGTAAAAAAAGTTAATAAATTAAAAATTAGAAAACCGATTAAATAGGTTCGGAGAAATGCAATATGTACCATAAATCAAATAGAAAATAATAATAATTTTTCATTTAATAGCCAGATTTCGACTGATTATTCCAATATAAGTTATATGTCGGAGTTAAACGATTTAAATCAAAATTAGAGTCATTTTTTACAGCATAATAAAAATTAGAAATGATTCTTGGACTTGTGAGATTTCCCTTCCGAGCCTATAGCTCTGCCTTCAGCCATAAGATTTTTGTTGAATTAGGGGTCTTTCCGATATAAATATACTGTGCAAAAAACAAATAAAAAATCATATACTTATGCCAAATTAACTCTAATATTGAGCTTTTACTTTTTTTAAAAACAGATTTTATACTTTATTGAATCGCAGTTGCAGACTTTCATAAATTTTGGCATAAAATTGTAATATCCTCTTAAAAAGTAATATAAATTTTCAAAGTTCAATTAACTAGCAATAAAGAAGAGATAATCATTAAATTAGTGCAAAATAGTTTTGTTTAAATTGGGCAATTTAAATGCTGTTGGTTTTACTACCTAAAACTACGTACTTTCACAAAAATTTTATATAGCAATATATGACTTCCGATTGACTTCAAAGCTGCCGTTTTTGCTAATAACTATTGTAAATAAAATAAAATAATATTTGTTGGTCATAATTGGCATTACTAACATTCATTAGTTTATTACAATTATCTGCCTAATGATAACAAATCATTGTTTTTACCTTATTGCACTGATTGCAGAATGTAGCTTACAATGTTGGACGCTTATCGATAACTCATCAAATCATTAAATGCCAAACACGCTAAAAACAAGCCATAAATGCAACTGAAATTCCTGAATTCCAACGAATTTCCATGAATTCTTGGGCCTATTTTTTATTATTAGCCCAATCAATTTTGTGCAGCATCCATCAGTTGCAATCTCTCTCTCTGTCTCTGTCTGTATCTAGTATCTTGTATTTCTCTGCCCCTTAACCAGTTGCATTGCATTGTCTATTTCTGGGAATCTTTGGCTGTTGTTGTAGTTTTGCTAATTACAATGCAATACAACGACTAAATCGCAAAGGCAACACCAAAAACCAAAACTAGAGACAGTGAGTTTTCCATAGTCGTCAGAGTTGCTTTAAACAGTTTTTCCATTTTTGCTATCGACGCCGTTTTGCCTTGTTTGGTAGTATTAAAAAAAAACGCTAAAGATTTTTCTTTCAAGGAAAATACAATTTGTCTACACAATGGCACAGCTGAGATATTTCTCTAAA
The DNA here is from genome assembly GCA_035043045.1 of Hirtodrosophila alboralis. NCBI lineage: Eukaryota > Metazoa > Arthropoda > Insecta > Diptera > Drosophilidae > Hirtodrosophila > Hirtodrosophila alboralis. The sequence continues at coordinate 70,127 of JAWNNH010000431.1, read as the reverse complement.
TCTTTTGTTTTTTTGTTAGCTTAGCTTAGCTGCAAATGTCAATGTATCAATTCTGAGCATATTTTGGCCAGTTTCTGTTTCTAACAATGCTTTTTGTAGCAACCTGTTAATATTTATTGTATTTTTTTTATATTTATTTTTGTTTATGCTAATTAACTGACACAGCGATCTCGTTTGCATGTTAACTACAAGTTAATTGTATACACAAAATGTTGATCAAAATCAATATTCAAAAATACACAAATTTTTATTATTAGCTCATACACAATATACAAACATATGTATATATATATGTATATGAGACTTTAAATTAGGGCGTATCAGTTTATTGACGCTGTTTGAGAGCTTGGGAAATTATCTGTTAAATAATTGTTTGTTTAACAAGCTTTTAAAATCGTATAATAATTAATAAAAGTAATTGAAAGTGAATATTTGCAATTTGTAAGATAACACATTTAAGTAAATTAGTTTTTATTAATTTAATATATAATTTAAATTGCTTTTTATTGCTTCAATTTACAATTGAGTTTTTATATTTTATTTTATTTTATTTTTTGTATTAATAAAGTCAAACAATATTTAGTCAAACTGTGAAAGAATATTGAGAAATCTAATTTGATAGTATAAATATTTAAAAATTAAATAATAAAAACGAGAATATAAAAATTAAAACAATTTATTGACAAAAACTCTGAGCTGATAGAAATTTTAGTTGTGGCATTATAGTTTTTTAAGTTCATGAACTCGACTTATGAAATAAGTTTAGCATAAACTTAGTAATTATATTTTAATAAAGGTGAATGAACAGATAAAATGTAGTTGGTGTTACTCATCATCATTTAAACATTTTTCTTCCTATTTTCATTTCAATCATTTCAATGATTAAGTAAAATAAATTTAAATGTTACAGTAGAAAATAATTGCCAAAATTTTGAAAAATTTTAACTTTAATATTAATATATACTTTGAAGCAAAAAAAAATATTTAAAAAAAATAAATAAATAAAAAAAAATATATATAAAAAAAAATATATATAAAAAAAATAAAATTAAAAAAAAAATAAAATAAAATTAAAAAAAAAAATAAAAAACTCAATTTCACCAACTGATCTATCTGCTTTTTAAGGGCCTAAAATAAATAAAATTCCTAAAAAAAAAAATTAAAAATACTGTATAAAAAAAATAAAAATTAAATAAAAAAAACAAATGAAAAATAAAAAACTCAATCTCATCCAACTGATCTGCTTTTTAAGGGCCTAAAATAAATAAAATTCCTTAAATATATTTCATTTTAGGCCCTTAAAATTCCTAAAATATATGCTATTTTAATTTTCTACTATAGTTTTATTAAGAACCAAAAGAAAAATCTTAGAAATTTTCTATCAATTTATTAAAATGAACTCTAGTAATATCTCAATTTAAATACCCTTAAAAATTCTGAATTGTAGCGCATTTAAGCAAAATTTCGTTGATTTTATGCACATGCTGTTGGTAATACTGGGAATCTCTTTTTTTTGTTGTTTGTTTTTTTACTATATTGTTTTGCAATTAATTATCTAAATTGCAACAAAAAAATTCTGACGCATTGAGAAATCATTTAGCGGATCTGCCCACTTGCCAGACTTGAACTGGAACGTAATCTCTTACTTTTCATGTTAATCTCTAAATATTTCTAATTTTACGCTCCAGCATTGTTTCCCTCTCTCTCTCTCTCTCTCTCTGTTTATATGGTTTTAATTTAATTTTTTTTTTGATTTTATTTTTTGTGTTGTTTTTATTAAGCTTGTGCTTATATAGTTGTTGTTGCTAAATTATTTTAGCGGCTGTGTGCAGGCATTTTCATTCATAGTGAAATGAATTTTTTAATGTTGTTGTTTTAGTTGTTGTGTGTACATTGTGTGTGTGTGTGTGTTATGTTATTATCATTAGCTTTTGTTGTTGTTTTTGTTGTTGTTATTGTTGTTTGCTTGTTCGCACTCTCTCAGCATCTGGCTGGCAAGTTCATTAACTTTTGTTTGGAGCAACAGCGGGAGCAATAATTTGTCAAAAATTTTTGTCAGACATGCGATTTATAAATTATGCTTTTGATTTGATTTTCTTTATGAATTTTTTGATTTTTTTTTTTCTTTTTTCTTAATTTTATTGACCTATATGGTTTGGTTTATTGCTGCTACTATTTAAAGCCCGCATTGCGTCCGGTTATTGTGGGCCATCTTCTAGCTTGATTTTATGATTAGCAACACAAAACTCACAATTCTACTTAGTAAATATAATAGATTAACTGAGACTATAGACTACCTGCTGTGCCGGTTTACTTCTTTTTTTGGGGCTACCAGTTCCGTTTCGGCATTTCAGCATCATCGTTTAAAGTGTTTGACGTCTTTTGAAAAACTGTGAATATACATAAAAATACAAACAGTACCGGTTCAATATGATTTCGATTTATTTCCTTATGGGCTGAACTGGCCTAAGACAGCGCATAATTTTCCATTTCCTGCAACGTGTATTATAAACAAATAAAGATCTTTCATTTAATGTTTTTTTCAGCTGTAAAAGCAAATAAATTTTTTTGGGGAGGAAAAGTATATTCAAGTGATTTGTTTATACTATGGATTTTTACAAGTAGTTTTCACGTTTTTATGCTCTTCATTTATTTAAATAATAATAAACGAAAATTGTGTGTTTGAATTGTAAAATTAGCTAAAAAAAAGAATTTTTTGATTTATTTATTTATTTATTTTTAATTGGTTTTAAAACCATTGCAACAGGGAGTTTTATTTTAATTTAACATAATTTTGAGGCTCTTGTTTTTTATGAATTAATAGATTTTTTTTAATTTCTTTAAATATTTATATTTATAGATTATCGTTAAAAAAAATATCTGTTGACTTATTTATTTATTTTTAATTAGTTTTATTACTAGTGCAACAACAGGAAATTTTATTTTAATTTAACATAAATATGTGGCTCTTGTTTTTTATGACTTAATAAATTTATTTTTAATTTCTATAAATATTTATATTTATAGGAATTTTATTTTAACTTAACATAATTTTAAGGCTCTTGATTTTTATGACTTAATAGGATTTTTTTATATTTCTTAAAATATTTATAGTATTTTTTTGCTGATAACCATTTTTATTATTTTTTTCTTTTTGAATATTTGCTTCTATTTTTTTTTAAAATTTACTTACGTTTTTGTCTATTTATTCAAATGCATATTTAATATTTTGATTTATATATTCGTTGAGCAGTGCACTTAAATATTTGATTTAATATGTATTTATTCATTTGACGTGCAAACTTTTATGCAAACTACTTGATTTTGAAATACTTCCGTTATGGTTTATTCTATACGCTTGTCGGGGTTTTGGCATTTAAACCATTTTGAAACTTTTTAGCAAACAAAAAATAAAACCTGAATTTTTACTAATATTGCACATTTGTTATTTTTTTTTCTCTCTCTCTTTCGCAGGTACGTGTTCTATGCATTGATTTTTTCAACCAATTTAACACAAGCTCACAACTTTTTTTTGTGTAAGTTTATATAAATTTTTTTTTATTAATGTTCTGGCCATAAAAACTAGCTTTAATAGCCTGGGTGGGCGCGCATAGGTTTCCAGGTAGCGCGATATATATATAAATATATATACATAAATTAAGTTGTGCTGTCAAACAGATGTTTAAACGTTTAAAGATTCATCAATCTATGCGCTGGGCAACATTACGTTATCAACAAGTTGTTTAATGAATTAAATTGCAAAATGTAGACTTAGTTAATTGAGATTTCATTACATTGAATAGTTTAGCAGATGTTTACAATGCTGAAAAATGTTTAAATATATCTTAAAGTAGCTAGAAAATTAATTAATTATGCTATATAGGCAAATCATTATCAAGTAATTTGAGTATTAGAATAAACAAGTATTTATTGAATAGTTTAAAGTTCGAATACTAATTCAGAGTGATTTTTTTAAAAGTTTTTTTTATTCCTTAAAAATTACAAAATATTTATAAAATTTCATTGTTTAATTATTGTATTTTTTATCTTGGGCAGAGATGAATAAAAATTCATGGACGTCAATAATATGAATGTTTATAATTTAACCAAAAAATAATCAAAGCATAAATTGTAAAATGTCCAATAAAATGCTTTTTTTTTGGTTTATAATAATGACAACCTTTTGTTTGTAATTTAAATATAAAAACTTTTTTTTAAACAAGATTATTCTATAATCAGGTTAATTTAATTGCCAATTAGCCCATTTAACTAAATTAAATAAAAAAGCATTTTTTTTTGTTATTTGTAATTTTTATTTAATTTCATAATCGATTACATTTTCATAAAATATTTCATAAAAGCATTTTTATTTGATATTTATAATTTTTATTTAATATCCTAATCGATTGAATTTTTACAAAATATTTGAAAAATTACTATTTTTTATTTTTAAACATTTAATTTCGTTTTCAATAGTTTTATTTTTTAAACTTTCAATGTCTAATTTTATTTCCAATTCAATTCTCATTGTTGTTTTCGCTGTCTTCCCATATCGTGACTGTCATTTTTTATGGACAAACTTTCGTCTTACTTTTCAGTTCAGTGAACTTGTTTGCCAATCAATTTTTAGGCCAGTTTCAGACAACAATTGACCCAAAAATTTATAACTACTAGTTGTTATTGCTACTAACAATTTCCGTTTAACGCGTTCGAGCCACTTAAAAGTGTTGTTGTGTGTGGCTCTCAAGGAAGTTGATTATTTATTTTCTAGCTCTCCATCTCGTTTTACCAGTCTGCCATCCTGCTCTATTCTACAGTTTTTGCAATGGCTATTCAATCACTGCCTTGAAGCTGTGGTCTGCCATTTAAAAGCATATAAAAATCAACAAAAAAAATAAAAAGAAAAATCTGTTGACAGCCTCAAAGTAACGAAAATTCATCTCTGGCTTTCTTTTCTGCAGCTGAGCTTGCTCGAGACTTTGAGTACAATAAGGAAAAACTAGTTTTAGTTTTTTTTCCTTAGACTTGGGTAGAGTAGTTACTCGGTGCACCACATACTATACTTGGGATAAAAAACTTTTCTTAGCCCGTGCTGCGGTTTTTGGCTTGGAACATTGAAAACTGTAGCAAAACTCTCTGTATCATGTCAGTCAGTCTCTGGTCTGTCAGTCTAAAAGTTTTCCATCATAATCTACTTAACTTTTGCTGCAATCAATTGCAGCCTTGTGCCGTTGTTGTTGTTGTATATGTTGCCGCCTCATTGCATTTTATACAGCCTCTTCAGCCTCTTCAGCCTCGGGGTCTCTACTCAACCATATTTGTGCAAATTCTTTGTATAGATTCAATAGCGAGGAGACAAGAGATACTTGCTGTTTCCAGTATTGCGTTAATAGAAAAGTTGTCAATGTTTTTCAGTCGGAGATGGATGCTGCGTGTATGAGAGCGGACATGTCTGCCGATGCTTCTTATCTTATCTTATATATAGTATAGGGGACTGAGGGGAAGATTTACAATTTTGCAGTTTGCATCTGCATCCGTCCGTCCATCCATCCGTCTGTCTATCTGTTGTGCCTCTGCCAGGCTGTCAAGCTGTCCCACTGTCAATCAGCAAACGGCCACAGCATCGTATCGCATCCAGTACAAGTTTTGCTTGTCTATTTTCATACACATTGCAGCAATACAGATACAGCTACAGCTACAGCTAGAGATACAGATACAAATGCAGCTATAGATACAATATCTTATGGATGCATTGAAGCGTAATTGCAATTACCTCTCAAAGCTCTTTCTCTTGTTCGTTCGCTCTCTCTCTCTCTCTCTTTTGCTTTCATGTTTATCTCGTGATTTTCGCTCTCAACAACAAAGCTCAAATAATTTATTTAAAGTATGTCGAAGGTTGTTTACCCTAGCAAATGAATTTGTAGAATCAAGAAATGTGTTTCTATATATTTATGTGATTTCTTTGCATTGAATTTTTCTATTTACTGCTAAAAAAAATTAACAAATTGATCAATGATAAAACAATTTAATTTATAGTCGAGTCACATAATAAAAAAATATAAATTAGATTATATAAATCTTTATATTTTTCGCTTTTTTATTTACAGTTTTTGGCATTACATTTGGCGGTTTAATATAAGTCTATTTAGCGTATTTTACACTTATTCTAAATTAGTTTAAATTAAATTGTAAAAAATATAAAAATTGTTTATAATTGTGGCAACACCTTACCATTAAGTTGACAGCACTTTATAGACAAGTTGTTAGCGCCTTTTTTCAAGTTGGTAACAAAGATATTAATTAATTATGAATTATATTTTTTTTAAATTACATTTTAAGTAATTTTTCAAGTATTTTTTAAAGTCTTGAGATATATTTCTTGCTATTTTATATATGTCTGTATATCAAACAAATCTTTCATTATGCCAAATGCCGATACATGCTCGAAAGAACAGATTATAATCTTGTTGATTATTGTAGTGCATTTACGACACAGATATTTTTCCTATTTTTCCTTTGAATTCGTGTAAGAAAAATCAGTTTTATAGTTGAGCACAAGCTGCAATTGGGGCTGGGAATGGGGCAGGGTCTGGGGCTGTGGCTGCGGCAGGGTCTAGTCTATTGTAGTTCGGGTCAAGCGTTGCGACGAGGCGTGGGACGACCTGGCCCGCTTTGTAGTTAGTTGCGGGCTCACCTATTAGGCAATGTATATATACTATATAGATTTGTATCTCTAGCTGTATATATAAGAAGCTGCAATTATTTGTGTGTGTGTGTGCACATATTTCCATCTCTCTTTATTTCCATCTCTTTCTGTAGCTATATCTAACTGTGTCTGCATACGTTGAGATTTAGTTTTGAATTTCCAAAGCTCTGTACATTTGCTCAGCTGCTTGCAGCTAATTGTTTCGTATAGTCATCAAAGCTGGTGAATAACTCGACTGCAGTGGCGTGCACAAAAGGGGATTTATTTTTTGAAAAAAGTTGATAAAGTCAGCGACCAGCTGCATGCTGAATTTGTTGAATAAAACTAAGAAATTTATGTAATTTATTTCTTTTTTAAAAAAATTAATTTTTAACCCTTGAAACACCTTTGAATGTATCTATACCTGAGATGAGTATCTATGAGTACAAGTATCTCTCGTTTTTGTGTACATAATTGTAATTGATAGTTTGACTTTTACACATACACACACCGAGTACAATGTGCATAAGTTAAGGGCTTGTTTACGTGTCGTTTTGTTATAGATGCTATTTGTTTTTTATATTTTTTTGTTGCAGCTTGTAATTAGATACTTAAAATGGGCCAAGCCATGCCAAGGCCTTTGTACAGTCGTGTAACAAAATGCGAGCAAATGCGCTTTGAACTCTGATATTTTTCGGTTATGGCCCAACAAGCGGCAAGTGTAGAAACGCGCGCGTATACGTAATAAACGCTTTGGCATATTACTCATACGCCAAGTGGCAGCATTTAAGAAAGAGAGAGGGAGTGAGAGAGAGGGAGGGAAAGAGAGAGAGAGAGCGAGAGATTACTTATATTATGCATGCACAATTCAAATACAAAAGTATCTCGAATCAGTACACTTAAAGTTCATTGTGCGTTCGCTTTTCTATCGTAAACTCAATCAAATGTTTAACTTTTCTTTTTTTTGCTGTTTTTTCGCGTTGTTTTTTTTGCGTTTTTTTTTTTCTTTTTGTTATACTTTTAGCTGGCACTGTGCAAATGTGCAGCAGCGGCGTCGTTGTCGACAGCTGCGTTGGCAGATTGCGTGTGCTTTTCGTTCCGTTGGCTACTTTTTATTTTTATTTATTTATTTCTTTATTTTTTTTGCTTTTTTATTTCGCGTATATCAAGCGTTCATTGCTCTCTCTCTCTCTGTATTTTCTGTATTTCTGTCGTTGCATTTTGATTTTGTTTTATATTTAACGCAATACAATTTGTTAATCGCTTCTTTCTCTCTCTCGCCTGCTCTCTCTGGGAGCAAGAGTGTGGCATGGGGCACAGATCCAATGTGCAATGTGAACCCTGCGCACTTGGGTCAGCTGTGTGTGTGTGTGTGTGTGTGTAACTGTATAATAGCTCAAGGTCAATAAATTGACCTTTCAGTGATTTATGTTTTGTTGTGATTGGCAGTTTTGCTGTATGCTGTAACTTTTATGTTCGATTTCCCCTGATAATTTGTTTCCATTTCATTTGAGTTTCTATTTATTTAGTTGCTTAACACGTGCTCTGTGAAATTTTCTATTATATTAACTGATTCACGACTTGATATAGTGTAGATAAGAATTTGTGAATTTACTTTAGTTTGTTGTATTAGATCTAATATCTTGATATGTTGTGCTTATCGAAAGTGAAATTTTTAACTTAATTTGATAAGGTAAATAATACACAAATGTTGCGAATTTATTTAAAATGTTTTAATAGTTTTTTGAATTTATAAATAGTATAGTCAAAAAATTATTTATTTATTTATAATCAGCAAAATTATGTATTTGAAGTAAACTAATGTAGAAGAGGACTTCGTCAATGTTTTGCATTAAGAATAATCTACGCATATCCTGCACAGTTTTTTTATTATAGAGCTTTACGCTGTTCTTCAAATGTAAATACTTATATTAAAAATTAAATATATAAATCAGAGATAATGATTTTTTTGGAAAAATTAAAAAAGGAATTAAAAATTAATCATTTATATATCAGTTTTATTTTTTTTTTACTCAAATGTAAGACGAATAATACTAAAAAAATACAAAAAATATTATTATCAAAATTGCAAGAAAAATTTTTTTTTTGTTTTTAAATAAAAGTAAAAAATCTTCTGCTGCCTTTCTCCGCGATTCTCACAATTTAAAGGTAGTACTTGAATAAAATAGACTTTATTTAATAGTATTAAAAATATAAAAATAATAAATTGGAAAAATTCTGGTGCTGCCCGCGAGATTTTCATAGCTAAAAGGTAAAATAGGCTTTTTATTTTTTCTATCGAATTTTTTTATCTGATTAAAACTCTGAAAATAAATGCAATTTATATAAAAAAGAAACTCAGAAATATTTTTTTTTTTTAGAAAAAATTAAAATAAAATTTATATTTATTATTATGATTTTTTTATTGTATTTTATATTTATTATTTTTTTTATTTTATTATTATTTTATTTATTTATATTTATTATTGTCCCTCTGGTATATCCAAAACTAATCAATTATTTTAAGCATTATATCAAATAATCAATATTACTATTAACTAGCTATGACTAATCATTAGCCATTAAGTATCTATTAATACTTAATACACTTTCTTTCTTTTTTTCGGAAACCTTTCATCAACTGTAATACAACAATGTAATTACACACAAGTACACTGTACTGCGGCGTATTATTGTACATTTGTCACTAACTCAATCAGACTATTAAATATTTACTTATGCGCTTAACAATTGTCGTCTGAACAACATATATATAAATATCCACACCTCCCTCCCCCGCCCCTCTATACGAGTGTTAATCTAGCAAACATATTGCTTATCAATTTATGAAGCTATTCGTTCGTCAATGTTGTTGTTGTTGTTCAAGTTGTTGGGCCTATCGTAATGCAGGGCATGCATTTAATCAGTTTATAAAACGCTATATATATATGGGTGCTATATATAGTATATATACGACTGTTTACATATACGACTTGTACAGGGCTGCATTTTAGCTGATTTAATTTTTATTTATTTTTATTTTACAACAACTAGAAAAAGGCTGTTTTATTTTTATTTTACGCTATTTTTGTTTTGCTTTTTACATTTTGCTCTGTCTTTGCTGACTTTTTGCATTTGTACATTTTTACTTTGGCTTGCAAACTATTTTTGTTTACTATTTACTTTGTGCTGTTGCTGTTGCTGCTGCTGCTGCTGCTGCCGGCGGGAATTTTCCTCGCGCGTTTAGTGAGTGCGTTGATTTCCCGACCTAGCCGGCGACAATATTTGTTGTGCACTCGACGCATTGTGGCACTGGGGGAAGGAGGAGCAGAGTGTGGTATAGGGTAACAGCAACAGAGACAAAGGCCAATGGAAAGGCGGTAACCAAACTCCCCAATCCACTCTTGTCTGCCCCTGGGGGCACCCTGATCTCATCTAGCTGTGGCCTAGGCATTTTGTCGCGGTTGTCGCGCACAGTGGTGCACATTGTAGTAAAAACTTCATTATGAAGTTAAACTTTAGTCATTTTTATTTTATTTTGGCAATTTAATATATTAAATTAGCTTGAAAAGGGTATACGCTCTTTTTTATTCAATCGAATTGTGCGCTTATTTTTCTTTATAAGCAATATTCCGAACAAAGACTCTCGAATATGCGTAAGAAAATATTTTTTTAAGAATTGAATTTTTATTAATATACATATTTTATTTATTAATTTTTCACCGAATTAGACTTAAAAGCAAAATTGATATTTATTTTCAATACGTAAACTAAGAGTTATTTAATAAAATAATTTTTAAAATAAATTAGATTTTTTTTAGTGCTGCCTTTCTCCGCGAATCTCACAATTTAAAGGGAGTGCTATTAATCAAAATTATTCCTATTTTTTTTTTTGTTACAAACTTTATTTTATTTAAAAATAACTAGTATTGCCTCAGTTTTATTTTAAACTCAGTTTTATTTTATTTATTTAAAACTCACAAAATGGGTTAAATGCCAATTTAAATGGAAAAACTCTAAAATATTCGATTGTAATTTTTAAAAATAAAAATTTATTATTCATTCAGCAATTTTTTAACTATACCAATGAATTATAAGCTTAGGTAATAAGTTTAAAGGGAATATTATTATGTAGAGAGGAAATATTGTGTTGACAATTATAAATTTTTATATTAGAATTTAAATATATTAATCACAAATAATAATTTGTTTTTTCGGTAATTTAAAAGGAAACTCAAAAATATTCTCTTATTAGGAAATAAGTTTTAAGTGAATATTATGATTTAGAGAGCAAAGAATTGGATTATTAAAATAGCATGCTTAATATTTGCTTGCTTGCAATTTTTTTGGTTTTATTATTTAATTGAAATTGTTATTTTTAGTATAAAATATTGTTCGAAACTTAATTCCTGCCTGGAAAAAGATGTAATAGGCAACAATTGTGAACAATTTAAATACTTTTAAAGTTAAAATCTGTCAGGCTTATAGGAGCTTAAATTTAAAAGCATTTTGTATTTTTTTTTATTTTCTTGATTCACATATTTAGTTTTAGCTCTAATCTATGTTTATTTATTATTTTATTTTTTTTTTGGCACAACTTGTTTCCTTCGGTCTAATGCACTTTCACAATTATTATTGTTTTTTTTTCCTTTTTCTTTTTTCATGTGGCATATAACTACTTAAGAGATTAAATTTACTTTTATAGTGTTTCAGTATGGTTCAAGACTCGTTAACATTATGGTTTTTTTCATAACAAAGTTTCCCACGCTGTCTTTTTATTTATGTCCCCCTCAACGGCACCACTGTGCAATGTTTCGCTAGCGCTCTCTCTCTGTCTCTCTCTCTCTCTGTCTCTATTATGCTCTTTCTTTTTGCGTGCACTGCCTGCCAGATAAGTTTCGCTGTTGTTGTTGTCGTTGTTGCATGCCACTCGCAATGGCGCAAAAGTTCCTAGACCACTCCAAAAAAAAAAAAAATAAAAGAACACAAAATTTATATGCGCCGTCGCGCATGCAGTCGCCGCTGACGTTGGCAGCGCAGCCAGCGTCGAATGTTGACACGTACAGCGGCAAAGTCGCGTTGCCGTCGCCGTCGCCGCCACCGTCGCGCCTTGTATGGCTTTCAATGGCAGCAGATTATTAATATTGCAAATGTGTGCTGCAACGGTGTGGGGTGGTGAGGAGAGGGGAGGAGGGGAGATAGGGCAGGGAAGAGTGCAACGACAAGCCTATAAATATGTTTTGGCATTAGGCCTAGGCCCGGGCTTCAGTTTATCTGCACTTCCATTTTGTATACTCTTTTTTTTGCGCAGGATATTTTCATTTTGTTGTGTAATGTGTAATGTCGCCTGAAAGGCAACTCTGAGCTGAAGAGTTGTTGTTAGTTTAATGACAACCCTGTGGATATTTAGAGGTTATATTGAAATTAATTCTAAACTGCAGATTATGTTAAATATTTATTTGTATAGTAGAGAGCATTAGAATAGCTCGATTAGTGCAAGTTTTTCGGCTATAGAAATGCTGAAAACGGAGCGCAATTGGTTAAAAATATATTAAAGCTAATATTAAAAAATATATTTATATATAGCAATATATAAATTAAATAATTTATCACCTAAAAAATTATTATAAAGTTGCTTTGGATATTAAGTTAAATGTAATACAAATCTGATTGTTTTTTTACTCTGTTAATAAGTATTTATTTCACTTATTTATTATTACAAGATTTTTGACTACAATCAAAGCTTAGTGACAGTTATAAAAAGTGACAGAATTATATTGGAATTATTCGAGATTTTATCTTGGATATATTAAAAGTCACTTAACACTCCAAAAATAAATAAATTCTACATAAAATAAAAATATCAAAAAATCGCAAATAAAAATATAAATATCAAAAAATCGCAAATAAAAATATAAATATCAAAATCAGATATTAAAAAATTATAAAAAAATTATTTAATCATATTTTAAAATAACTGAACGAATAGAAATCATATTTTATTAATGTTACTATATTATTGTATAATTTATAAAGACAGGTGACGCTAAAATAGGCAACATTATTATATATTTTTAATTATATTTTTTGCTTGGGAATTTTAAGCTTTCTAATCTAAACTAAGCACCAACAGATTTGTTTATGTAAATACATTTTTTTTTTTAAATATGTTCGTGTTTTTCAAACTTCGGTTATCCAAAAGATAAATTTAGTTTTTTCAAATTTAAAAATTTTCTTATATTTTTTTTTTTTGGTGGGAAATCTGTGTTGTGCTCGCTGACTACTTCAAATAATTGCAAAAAACGTTTGAGGCGGGGAGGCTGAGGAGGCTGAGGCTGGCTAGCAACCTGTCTGGCAGCCGTAGGGCAACATCATTATTAAACTTCATTATCATTATGCGGTGTGTGGCAAGAACGCATTCATAATCATCATCATCATCAGCATTCACAACATCATTATCATTGTCGGCTGCTCGACATGCGCTTTGTCTGTTGACTTCCACTCTGAGGCCATATCGTATGCTGCCTATATACCATATATATATGTATATATATATATGTATGTACATACTCCATGCACACTCCACTTGGGTGTACTCTTATATGTATGTATATATTTTTTATGTATGTGTATAAGTGCAGTCTGTGCTGACTGCGCTTCAGAGTTGTGTATAGCAATTGAATATTTGCAAGAGATTTCCGTTCATTAAACCCGACAGCGAAAAGCAGAAAAGCAGCTACAACAACAACAACAACAACAACAACAGTAACAACAACAACAAAAACAACATCATCAGAGCAACGACTGTAGGCGGCCTTTGAGTTTCAACCTCTCTAGGTTCCGTCTCTGGCTCTACTCCCCCCCTAGTTTCAACTAGAGCCCTAGCCGTGCTGTTGATTTGTACTACGGCGTACTTTGAATTTTATTTTATTTTATTTTTTATGCGCCACTGTGATTTTTATTTGGAAGTTTCGCTATAATTAAATTCCTCTTTAAAGTTGCGCAACGGTTCCCCTATCAATGTTTTTTTTATTTTTATTTTTTTTTGCTACCCGTAAAATATTTAATTAATGTGGGCGTTGCATTTGTTGGTGGGAGAAGAGAAGAGTCTCCAACTACGCCTACGCCATGAAAAAATGTTTAAAACGTTGGCTTATGATGAGTTTACAAAGTTTTTCTAGGATCGCAAACACTTTAAAAGCTGTTGTGAGTCATAAAAAATCCATTTGAAAGTGGAGACAGACAGGATTGGAAGAATTTCGGATTTATGTAGGTCTTAAATGGTTATATATACATTTAATTTAATCTTTTGTTGCTTTTGTATTTAAATATAATACAATTTAATATTGTAACAGATTGATATGTAAAATGTTTATAAAAACGAACGGAAATTAAACAGAAAAACTATTTTTACATTTTTATAGAAACACAAACAGAATTTGCATTTTTAAATAGATTTTTTTGTAGAAAATATTTTAAATATTTTGAAGAATTTTATTTGTAATTCTAATTTCAGTTATTTTGCATAAAAGTTCATGTTTATTAAATTTCTCGTATTGTTTTTTGTATTATCTAAAAATAAGTTTTTTCATATTTATTTGGGCTCATGCTGCTTGTTGTTGACTTGTGGCTCTTGAAATTTCTTTTCTTTTTTTTTTTAAGGGGATTGCTCAACATTTTTTTGTGAACTTTTAAGTAGAACTTAAGTCCAAGCCGCAACTTAAAATCCGCCTACAGAATTGAAGTAAAGCTCTGAGTTAGCTGCTCATGTGTGTGGGCAGCACAGTTTCCACCTAATGCAACTACTATTCTACGTGCTCTGATTCTGCAGGGTATTCACTTGGTGGTTGCTTGATTTCATTTTATTTCTTGCACCCATTAAAAATTGCTGCGACTTATTGGGAATTATTGTTTCTAACTTGAGCTTAGATTTGATTTTATTTAAATTATTAAATACATTTCAATGAAGAATATCGATTTTCTTTGATTAAATTGTCGTTTGAAATTATTTGTTGTAGGAGAATATAAAGAAAAGTAAAATTTTTTAATAATAATAATATTGTATATAAACGGACCTTTAATTAAAAAATTATAATAGAAAATAATAGTAGTGAAGTGTATGCAAAGTGCTGCATTCCTTTTATTTTACTTTTCTGCACTGGTTGAGAATTACAGCTTAACCAGTTATACATTTTTTAAGATATTTTATAATTTGATTTTTATTCAAGATAATTCTCATTTAAAAATATTTCGACAAATCTTTAACACATTTTGTAGTCAATTTTTTGGACTTAATGCAAAAACTTTTAACCAATTTATATGCAATTATTTGATATTGAAATACATAATTAATTATATTAAATCCTTACATAAAAAAGGGTTTTAGCAGTCACTTTATAAGGTTAGTATATTTTTTCTATATAAAACCCTTTTTTGTGTAACGAAATAATTCAATTAATTATGTATTTAAATATCAAATAATTGCAAATAAATTCGATAAACATTTTTATGTTAAACCCCAATTAAATTGTCACAAAATGTGATTAAAGATTTATCGAAATATTTTTAAATGAGAATTATCTTGAATAAAAATCAAATTATAAAATATCTTAAAAGAGAGATCAAATGAGGATGTATGTGTTTACTTAATAAAAACGACGAGTTTAATGAATCCTTAAATGAAATATGACCAACATTTTTGTTACTTTTAAAAAACCTAATTATTTTTTTAGTATAAACTTTCGGTTAAATATATAAAAAATTAAGAACAATTCTTGTTGTATATCAGAAACTAAATGCTGGGTAATTCTCTAGTCTAGTAAACTGTAAACTAAAGACAATCTTTGTAGTTCTCTTTCTCTGTGTTGACCTGTGGCAAAAGTTTTTGCTATTTCTAATTGCTGTGTTGTGTTGTGTTGTTGTGTGTAGTTGTTACTTCTTCATGTTGCATGTTAAGCAAGTTGGTTTGCTTTAGAGTTTGCTCTTGTTGCAAGAGTTTATCATAATACCTTTGAAGGCTTTTGCGGCGGCAACGAACCCAACCGAACGAACTTCTAAGCTGTCTTGAATGAATGAATGAATGACTGAATGACTGAGTGAGTGATTGAGTGAGTGACATGTGGTCCACGCGACGGATGTATCTGCGTTTTTGGCTTGGTTTCATTTCGTATTTGGTTGTTGGCAAGGTAAAAATTGTAATGCTGAAAAACATGTTTCTTTGTCTACTCTGCTCTATCTTCATGTGGCAGTGAAAAACTGCATATAAAAAACTGCAGTTCCTTCCACATGATGATGATGATGATGTGGATAATGATGATGATGATGGCAAACAAGCACGCCAAGTTTTCAGCTTTTGTTGTTGTTAATGCTTGCAACATGCCTCAGCCCCGCTGCCGCTCTTGCTGCTGCTGCCTCATGCCTCGCGCCTCACTCGTCGTTATTCATAGAACATTGCGAACATGTTTGGCCATTTTCTTTACTGTCGACTGGCGGCCTGTTTGGCCGCTTTTCTTTTTCTGTGTTTTATGTTGTCTTGGCCTTTTTTTTTCCATTTTTCATCTTGCAGCTTTACGGGGCATGCATTGATGCATTTTTCCTGCTAACAACCAGATGAGCGGCGAGATCTCCCCAAAGCTGAAGAGGGGGTGTCAAGTTTTGTTGTTGTTGCCGTCCGGTTTGTTGCCTGGTTTTTTTTTTTTTGGGCTGGTTTTTTGACTCGGGCTCTGCTTGTACTAAATATGCACTAAATGCAGTTTATTTCGCTTTGCAGCTCATGTGTGGCAGTGTTGTTTGGTTGCATGCTTTATAAGTTGCAGCCCACAAGTGCTGCAAGTGCCACTTAGATGTTAGATTCCTTTTTATTTTTGTTTGCAGAAAATTGTAGCTTTAAAATTGTTGCAAGCAGCAGCGTTATTTAGATCAATTTCACATTGTATCTAGTGCAAAAATATCATAGGTTTTTTAAGGCAATATTAATATTATTTTAATTGAAGCTTTAATGTGCTTTCAAAGCTCAAAACTTCAATTTTGAGCACTAGAAGCTTTTTAATGCTTTTTTTTTAGCTTATACCATTTCTTCTTTTTTTTATTGGCACTAGCTAAAGTTTTTTTTTATATTGCTGATATTTTATAGAGAATATTAAAATTACCATATTTTATTTTAGGTAATTACATTTTCCTTTACACATTTTTTATAAAATCATATTTTGCACCATTTGACAGCTACACTAATTAAAAACAATTAATTATTAAAATAAAAAAAAATATGTTAGTTTTCACAAAGGCAAGAAATATATACATGCTTATTTTCTTTAATTAATATAATTGGTTTTATAAAATGCAACACAATTTTTTTTAAACCAGTTTTTTGTTTTCGTATTCTCAGTTACACAAAGGTAATTTTTTTAACAATCAAAAAACAATTTTTTTAACAATATTATATTGATAAATATCGGTTATATCTGTTATCAAAAAAAAATGTTACTAGTAAATTCTTTACACATTAACAAATGTAATTTACACAGAAAAATCTGCAACTCAATTGTTTTCGTTCTTTTTTTTCCTTGTTTGAATTATGAGAGAATTTTTTATATATTTTTTCTCTGAATGAAAAAGCTTTTAGTTTTAAGGGTAGAAGTTTTTCATATTGTTGCAATTATTTTTAACAACTGATTTTTAGCATATCTGTTACCAGTACTCGTAAATAGTTTGGCTCTCAATGTTTTGTAGTTGGTTTCTAGTATCGAGCAGCAGCAGAAAGCCAATTTTATTTGGCATTTTGTTTGTTTTGGCCAGTTTGACTGTTGTTTTGTTGTAAATGAAATGCAGAATATGGATTTCAGAAAGGTTGCTAGCTTTTTATTTGTTTGAAAATGTACAAAATATTATTTGACAAACTTTTCGGTGCTTTGTTGTGCAGGTTTAAGGTTATGTGTAGTTTGTATAAATCAACAGAAAATGCAGTTTTATATACTTTTTAGTTGTTAATAAATAAATAGTTTGCAACTTTTGCTAATTTCATAAATATTAATTGGTTGACAATGCTTAAAATGCAATAAAGTAAAGAACTGTACCAGCTAGAGTGATAAAAAGGAAAGGCGCCCGAGTAGGCACATTTTCTATTCGTATTTGTATAGAATGTTAAATATTGCATAAATCACGAACTTATTATTATATTCCCTAAGAGTTTTCTGACATTTAGCCACAATCAATGTAGATTATACTCTCAAGTCCATTAAAGAGGCTCCAACTAAACGGTATTTGGCATGTTCTAGTTTTTTTTTGCTTTTAGCATCATCAACTTCACGTGTGCCTTGTTTATTATGCGTTTGTTTGCCATTTTTCAAAAACGATTCATCAATCACACATCCAAGTTGTACATGCTCTGCTCTCTACGCCAAAAAGTATCTTTTCAAACTACTTCCAAATGTATCTGAAGCGCTTCCAAAAAGCTAAGCGAAAAAAGACAACACAAATACGAAATATAAAAGAATAAAGAAATAGAAACAAAAATAGAATAGAATGCTTTCTACATTACTCTGGTATAGTTCGAACAAAAGCATTTCAAGCATTTCCTTAAGCGCTCGCTCAAGTTTCATTAGGCAAAGCAAACTTTTAACTGGCCAAAAAAAGGAAAGAAAGAAAATAACAGCCAAAAAAAAGCAAAAAATCCCTCTGACGGTTTCTAGCTGAACAAAAGGTGCCGTAGCCGTAGTCGTCCTAGCTATATATCCCAAAAGGCTTGTCCAGGCAAAATGAAATGGCAGCTTCGTGCGGCTTTTCATTATGATGTCGAGCGCCTTAATGTGTGTGCTTTATTAAAACCTAATTTCTTATTTATGCTGCCAATTTTTGTTGCTTTATATATATATATGTGTAAGTAAAAGCGCGGCGGCCTTTTAATTAAATTTTTAAAAATTTATTATAAGCCACAATTTTATACTTATGCAGTTTATGATTTTTATTATATATATGTTGTTTTAGCCAATTTAATTGAAATTCCATTCCATTCCATTTCTTGGTCTTTGCCTAATTATATTTCAGTCTCAGCATAAATCCAATAAGCATTATAACTTGCCGTTTGTTTAGCCAGCATATACTATACATACCTGCCCATCTCTCGTCTCTCACTTGGCCAAAAATTTAATGTACTAGCCATATTTTCTCTAAAGCCAGTGAAGCCTAGGCCAAAAATAGCACACACACACCATTTTGGCGGCTTCCTTAAACTTTATGGCCCAAACGACTGTCGCGCTAAATATGCCGACCCGGGCCCCGACCCCAGCCCCCCTTTTGCGTCAGTTGGCAGTTGGCTGCCTTCAATAGGCAAAAATGTTTGCCGCTTTATTGAATTAAAAATTGAAACTGGCTGGCAGTTTGACAGGAGCAAAAGAAAGTCCTTTTTGCCCGAGCCGTACATTAAATTAATAAATTAAAATGGAAAGCACTTTGTTTTTAGCACTCAGCGGCGCTCTCTCTCTCTCTCTGTCTGTCTCACTCACTCACTCACCCTCTAAAATTATTAATTTATGTCATTTAAGAATGTCGTTTACTTTGCCTATGGAACATTTTTAAATTAGCCCGCGCAGCTTTCGATAAAAATAAAGTAAGCCCAGGCCCAGCAGGAATGAGAAAAAACCATTTCCTCCAACGCCTTATAATTGAACTGGCAATATAAGGAACTTCATATCCAGTTTAGTGGATTTTCGCATTATTAGTCATTGCACAATGGGAAAAGTTTGCAACAATAATAATGTTTGCTCATTTGTTATGAATCGTTTTATTTTAGTTTTTTTTATTGTGTTATATATTTATGAATTAGATAATTTTGGCCTTAACCATAAATTGTGGCTGATAATAATATTTTATAACAGTTTTAATGTGTAACTGTAGTGTTACGATTAATTTTATGACAATAAAAACTTTTGAAAAGTGTGTGTGTGTGTCATTTAACGAGAATTGAGTTTTTGAAATGCTAACTATGTTTTTTTTTGGGTAGTTAAAACTTAGAATTGGTTCTAAATTGAGAAATTTATTTTCTTATTGTTAGTTTTTTCTTCTTCATAAAATACATTTTCATTCATTTAAAAAATTTTTTTATTCAAAGCAAAAAATCAGTATTTTTTATTAACATATATTTTTTTTTTTATTAATTTTATTTATATATTTTTATTCTATTAATTTTTTTTTATTAATTTTGTTTCCATAATTTTACTATTTTATTATGCTTTGGTTTATTAATTAATTTTATTTAATATTTGTATTTCTTTTAATTTAACATTTCTATTGATTTTTAGTTAATATTTATGTATCCTCATTTTTTTGTATTAATTTTTTTAAGAATTGATTTATTTATGTTTGAATTGATTTATTTATTATTTATAAATTGATTTATTTATTATTTATAAATTAATTTATTTATTTTTAAATTGATTTATTTATTTTTAAATTGATCTATTTATTTTTAAAATAATTTATTTACAATATTTTAAAATTGATTTTTTTATTTGTGAATTTATTTATTCAATTTTGAATTGATTTATTTAATTTTAAATTTATTTATTCAATTTTAAATTGATTTATTTATTTTCGAATTGATTTATTTATGTTTTAATTGATTTAATTATTTTTAAATTGATTTTTTTATATTTTAATTGATTTATTTATTTGTGAATTGATTTATTTATTTTAAAATTGATTTAATTATTTTTAAATTGATTTATTTATTTTTGAATTGACTTATTTATTTTTAAATTGATTTATTTATGTTTTTTATTTACTTATTTACCATTTATTTTTATATTCCAAAAAGTAGTTATATTTTTGCAAATTTACCCCTTAATGTCTATTCCAAGAAATTCCTATTTAAGCTCTATTTATATTTTGGCTATAAGTGTTCAATTTCTGTAAATCCTTATAACAAATATCCTGAGGTTGTTATTCCGGCCCCACTGTGCCCAGCTTCTAGTTGCTTCGGGCAATATACATTCGTCTTCTTCTTACTGTTTCCTAATAGATTTTGTATTTTGATTGATTGCCTCGCTTATTCAATTGTTGTCTCCCCGCTCTAGGAGTCGCTCCGCCCGCCTATCCAGCATTTAAGCTGCCTGCCTTCTGCCGCCTTTTCCTTCCTGCTATCAGTGCGCTCCTTCAGCCTCCTCATCCTTTTAGAGCCTTCCCAGTCGCGTCTGCCATGCTTATGAAGCGTGTGATTGCTTTACTTACATCTGCTTATAACTTGGCGACGCCTTTGCCCCCCAGCCTGCTTAGAGTGCTTAGTTGCTCAGCTGTTCTGACAGGATTTAACTGCATTATTAGTTAAATCTGTAGCATAAATTTCAATATCGATGCGCCCCCCGCGAGGGTGTTTAGAGACGACAACCTAAATGAATTTTAATGCCCTTTTTAAAGCGACTTTCGTATGAAACCTTAGCAGTGAGTGTATGCAGCTGTTGGATATTTTTCTGATGTGCACTATTGCATAAAAGGCAATCCAAGCGACCCAGAATGAAAATGCAACTGTATTCTCTATCTCTGTCTCGACAACCCACCAGAGTTGCCATGTAAACTAATGCGGCAAAGCTTAAATGCATGCCACACCCACAATGCAACGCTTCTGGCTTCCCATTTGACCAAAAATCTGTCGATGCCAGATACTTCACGTTCCATTTACGTGCTGGTTGAATTTATACAGAGCTTTGTCTAGTTATAGATACTCTCTCTCTCCCCACAGGTAACAAGTTACCTTTTGCACTGAGGCTTATGACGGTCAAATTTAGCTGCAGGTCAGCTTACAACTGTTGCAACGAGTATCAAAAGCTTCGTGCAACAAGAGACCAATTAACAGAAACTTTGTAATTAGTGTGTAGTATGGCTGTGTAGTTTGGTTAATTAGCTAATTAAATGGGCTATTGGGCAGCCGAAGATATAAACAGAGGCTTTGGAGTTAAAGTTTTAATTTAGTTTCTTAAACCAAGATATATTCTTGATTAAATTGAAAAATTGATTGAATGTTTAATTTTTAATTTAAAACTAGATTGCAGCTAATTTTTTATTGAGTATAAATAAAGTTAAATTTCATATTTATATTTTCCTAAAATGAAATAAATTATAAGTGATAAATTTATAAAAAGAATATTTAATATTTATGTTTTTCTAAAATAAAATAAATAACAATTGATAAATTTATACAAAGAACAATTTTATTGAAAGTCAATTTGTTAACTTAGCTATTTATGTAATCAGTATTATTTAATTAAATTATTTATTAAATTAAATATTTTTGACAAAAATTGAAATATTGATTGAATTTTTAACTGGAAATTTTATATTTTGATTGAATTTAAATAAAGTTAAATTTAATATTTATATTTTCTAAAAATAAAAAGTTATCTTATATTTTCCTTTTATAAATTTGTCACTTATTTTATTGATAGTCAATTTGTTAACTTAGCTATTTATGTAATCAGTATTATTTAATTAAATTATTTAATAAATACAAACATTGTTCCAAGAAATATTCTTGATAAAAATTGAAATTTTTAATTGAATTTTTACCTTTGGAAATTTAATACCGATTTAAATTTGTTGCTATTTTTTGATTGAGTATTAATAAAGTTAAATTTAATATATGAATTTTCTAAAAATAAAATGAAATTAAATTTTTCTTTATATAAATTTATCATATATTTTATTGAAAGTCAATTTGAATATTTAGCTATAAATCTAATCAGTAAATAATTTAATTGAATTATTTATTAAATGCCAATATTGTTTTTAATGATGCAGAATTTATAAAATTTCTAAAAATTCAAACTACAATTTTAAAAATAAATATTATCTTTTGTAAATTCCAGAAATATTTTTTTTTTTTTAATTTTCTTTGCCTTCCTTTTATTTTAATAATAGCTCTTCTGCCCCTTTTAACAACAGAATTTCGCGTTTTATTGTACAATTTCAATATATATATATATATATACCATATTCAGACGAATCTTCAATTATTTTCCATTATACTTCACCTACATAGTAAATATGTTTATACATATTATGTATCCAGGAGAAATGCTTCAAACAACTTTGTAAGCCCATCTTCAATGATGATGATATATGTATATATATATATATATATACTATACTTACTATAAGTCTATCTTAACAACCCGTTTGTAAAATTAACGCCCAGCTACATTATGATAGAGTGGGAGAGCGAGAGAGGGGGAAGAATTGCCTTTGATGATGATAGCAATGCCTCGGCAAATCGCATTTCATGCTCCGGCTTCATCGCTGGGTGCTAAAAAGGCGAATGCCCCCCGACGACTAGAGAAGCGAATAGACATTAGGCAAAAAGGTGAGAATGGTAGAGGGGTAGGTGGGGTAGAATGGGCGGTTGGTAGGGAAGCGGGTGGTGTTAGCTGCTGGCCGTAATTTATGCGATTGCAACGGTGACTGCAACAACTGCTACTTGCAACAACAACAGCAGCAACAACAAACATGTCCGACCATATTTTCACTCAGTGTGTATTTTTTAATAAGATTTCTTCAAGCAGACGACGTCTCAAGACAGCTGTGTGTGTGTGTGTGTGTGTGCATCTTTTTTTTTTTTGCTTGGCAACATTTGTAATGTTTCGTTTGCAGTTTGCAACGCGCCGTTGACGTCGGTGTTAATAAAGATTCAGCCAGGCTAACCAGGCGGGGGGGCTTCAGGGCAGCGCAACCCACTGTGCTGCTGGTTGATGCACCTGTGTGCCATAGGTGCTAAAGGGGGGGAAATGATGGCGTCTGCATCGGTCCGTCTATGGGTGGCCTACTTAATTTATGAGACGCGAGAATTTGCTGCACTGGCAAAAGAAGCAAACAACACGAACACGACGAAGACGAAGATGTTGATGTGGCAGAGAGCAACAGCAACAGCAACAGCCACAGCAACGGCAAATTGTAGCATAGCGCAATTTGTAATTAGTGTAGGTACATGGCACCAAATCTGCTACTAAAGAAAATGTATCCAACAGATACTTAACGCTCTAAGACGGCAATGACGCTGACTGACGACAAGTACAGGAACGAACGAACAACAACAGCGACGACAACGACAACAGTTGCAATAATTATTATTATATAGCTGGCGACGACATCATGTGATTGACCGCATTATAGACATAGACAAAAGACCAATTTTAAAGACGTCACTAAAAACCAGAAATCGAGAATATATTCTGTTGCTACTTGGTCAATAAATTATGGCGAGTCTTAGGAAAAATAAAAATATTAAAGTAGAATTTTTAGATTTTTATTACTGTGGGTTTTTGAATATTAAAAAAAATTTACAAATATATTAGCTGAACTAATTTACTTGTTATTCTAAGGTTTTAATCATTTGGTGGCATATATTCCTTTATTGGTTATACTTTAAATAAAAAACAGATGCTTTTAGGTACTACAAAAAATTCAACAAGACTTAAAAATAGAATTTAATGATAAAGGAAGAATTTAGCATTGTGAGAAATAATAAAACATTTTAATTTTATTTTCAAAAAGTTGTTTCATAATAAAATTCTGCAAAAATACAGAATTCATTCTACAATTTAATATTAAATAAAAATAAATAAATAAATAAAAAATAATAATAAATAATAATTATAATAATAATTATAATAATAAATAAATGTGAATTAAATAGAAAATCATTGTCTAAAATATTTTCTACTTAGAAAAATTCTTACATTAAATATATTCTACAATTTAATATTTAAACCTGTTGTAAATTAAAAAAAAAAATCATTGTCTGAAATATTTATTACTTAGAAAAATTCTCACTTGGGAAATGCATTTGTGAATTTTAGACTTGACAAAGGACAATTATTTTAAACATCTTCAGTCTCAAACTAATTTTTAATTAACAATTTTTCCTTCTTTTTTTCCTTCTCTTTTAACTTCTCATTACAATTCGATTTGGGTCTATTTAAAGCCAACTTAATGACGTTTACTGCAAATAAAGATTTTTAATTTCCTCTTATACATTTATCCATTAGCCCTTAGATATTTTTAATTTATTAAGCGTTTTTATTATTGAAAAAGTATTTATTTCAGTGCAGCAGTGTTGTTGTCTAACTAAGCTTTCAAAATCTGTTGTCATCTAAACAATTTTCATTTAATTTGCAATTACTTTGGGCTTAGTTAGGCTCTCTCTCATTTCAAAGTTAAAGCTGGCGGAAATTAGAAAAGGATTTACATAACAAACAGACAAAGGGACAGACAGAGGCCCTTCAAACATTTTGCTTAATAACTAAATTGTTGGATTAATAAACAAACTTTTGTGCATTATAAATGAGCTAGAAGAATGATATTGTAAGGTAAAGTCAAAGCATCAACAACAAACCCAAAACTTTCGTCACAAATTTGGGCATATATATAATATAAATCAACGTGACGACCCTTAACTAGTGTTAAATTTTAATTTGATAAGCTCTCGCTCTCTCTGTCTTTTACTTAAATAAATATAAAGATATATATATACGTATTTAAAATTGTATATAGCCCACAAAATTTCATGCTTAGGATTGTTTGAATATAATATTTTGTTGTTTTGTCATCAGATGTGTGTGTGTGTGTGTGGGATTTTCTAATTAAATGTCACTTCATATTTTTTGGTGTCTCTGACATATCATAGCATCAAAATATTTTGCATAGTTTGCCCCCTGGATATGGC
Source organism: Hirtodrosophila alboralis (assembly GCA_035043045.1). Taxonomy (NCBI): domain Eukaryota; kingdom Metazoa; phylum Arthropoda; class Insecta; order Diptera; family Drosophilidae; genus Hirtodrosophila; species Hirtodrosophila alboralis. The sequence goes on along the minus strand of JAWNNH010000431.1, from coordinate 44,736 downwards.
ATCGTTATAATCATCCTTTAGCAGCAAACACACATATACACACACATATATTCAGGGCACAACATGTCCACAATATCACACGAAATGACATAAATGAGAATAAAAGAGAGAAAATGTTGAAATGAAAAACCTGTGCCAACATTTTGTCACTTTTTTGCCAGTTCTTGTCATCTTCTGTGTGTTCATTGCATTGTCTCTCTGCCATTTGTGACATGTTTATTGTGTTTTCTTTTTTTTCTCTCAGTTCTTTCAGTTCTACCTACATATATCTCCCTCCCTCCCGTCTCTCGCTCCACCATATGTTTCCTTTGTGATATAATCCTTAATCCTTCTGCTTTATTGTGCATTTACATATATCAGCCTAGCCTGATAGCGCCTGACTCTTATTTAGGACCGTACGGGCTAGACAGTCGTCAGCTTTTACATTTTTTTTTTGTTTTTTTTTTGGTTTTTTTTAACACTAACTCCCTGAACTGTTGTTTTTGTTGTTGTTGTATCTGGCAGTTCATAGGGGTTATCGCTTTTATCTACCCATATCTTGTATAGTGTCAGCGAAAAGTGTGCTGACACACTATAGGGGGCAACAGTTTTGAAAGCGTTTATACAATAAACAATGTGACATGTGAATAATAAATAGAACTTACATATAGAGATATTTATTTGCAGCATTAAATCTGTTGAAATTGAAATAAATAAAAGAATTATTGTGTTTTTAGAGCTGTTGAATTATTGAGTATTTTTTAGGAATTTTTTTTAACTTTAATTTTTATGCTCTTTGTTTTAAATGAAACTTGGGCAATAATTAGTATTTTAGAGCAATAAAAAGTGCAACTAAAAAGGGAAAAATTGTTTATAATTTTAATAAAAAAAATATATAGCTTTAAATTCTGGTCAAATGTAAAAATATTGATATTACCGAGAGGTAACGCTAAAAAAAATATTTTTAAAATTTTCATAAATGTTAGAAAAAATGTTTATTTTTGTCTAACATTTTTTTTGCGCTTCAGTTTAATTTAATACCAATTAATATTATTTTTTCAATGAACCTATATTTTTAATTAACTAAAAATATTGAAAAATATATTTTAATTCAAATATCAATAGTTATATTTTAAAAAAAAGCGTCAAACGCAAAAATATAAAAACTAACAAATTTTCTGCAATAAAATTCAAGTCATTTAACTTAAATGTAATACACACTCTTCTCTTTTGCGGAATATACTAGCATAAGAACTTAAACCCTCTCGACTTAGGCATGAAATACCAATAATTGCTTTATCATCATCATAGAGAATTATTTTTGGTTGGAAATTGCCACGCCCAATCAATGATGACGAGTCTCGGGCACTTTTAGGACTATCGAAAAGTAACTTTCAATCTATTTTTGCCGCGCCGTGGTCCAGCAATTTCATGCCTGTGCACTCATATCTATAATATATAATATAATAGGCAATTTCTGGCAAAAGAAAAACATACATAGTATATAGTATATATATATATATATATATGCCCCCTTACACACAAAAGCCTGCCAAACAATTTCAGTATTGTCCCACCCACTTGGCCTGTCATAGTTGGCCATCGTCGCGAACAGCGAACATAATTTTAATAGGTCATCATATTAAGGGATTTTGTGCAATTTGTCTGTATGGCATAACCCCCCCCCGCTGACACCCCTGCTCCCCCAGAAACATCAACTAACTGGGAGCTTAGTTGCTATTGTTATAGTTTAGTTGTTGTATAAATGAATTGAGTGGAGGCTTCAGTTCTCTGTTTGTATTGATTGTGGTGACGCCTGGTATAAGCTCTGCTTCCCCTTACACCCCCCTCTCTCTCTCTATCTCTCCCTCTCTGTTTTTCTGGATCAAACTGCTGCTCTGTCTCTTTCTAGTCTGGTTATTGGCCATTTGCCATGAGCTGACATGTGCGTTTAATTGCGTTTCACTTATTTGACACAAAATTAATATGGCACTCGGCTTTTAATGGGTGTGTGTGTGTGTGTGTGCGTGCTGTGTGTGTGTGTGCGTTGAGGTGTTCTAAGAGAGCAGCAGGACCCAAAGTTTCAGCTATCCCTTTTGTGCCTGACTTGCCCTTTCCCTTCGCACATAAGTATGCTACAATTTGGGGCATGTGCCTATTGTTCCAGCAAAAGGACAATTAATACGTATGTATGTGTGTATATATGTATATATGTTTGTTTATGTAGATTACTCCCAATATACACACATTGTATGTAATTAAATATTTCTGCAACATTTGCGTTTTGTTTGGAAGATTTAGGTGCTTAATAAAATATTATAAACTACCTTGCTGTGGGTATTGTGGGTTGTCTACAATTTAAAGCTTTTGTTTAAGTCTAAAAGACATACTTAAATATTTTATACATGTTTACTAGGAAATATAAATTATATATTAAATTGTGTGGTTGAAATACTCAAATTTGTATAAATCTTCTTTGTAAGCTTACTCTTTGTTGTCTATTTAATATTTATTTAATAATGAGTTAATTAAAAATCCAATTTGCATATCTGAATATATTTTTAGCTTTAAATAGTTTTAAGCAGCAATTTTATATTTAAGTTAAAGTTAAAGTTAGGATTCAATTTTTTTGATAGGGAAAATAGCATAAACCATACGACAAACCTTACAAATATGATTTTAAAGATGATGTAATTTTTTTTTGATATATCCTGCAATTCAGATAAGGGTATTCTATGTGAAAAATATTTTTTTAATTGTTTTTCTAGGGTACTTAGTTATAGGGAGATAGATTTTTATTTTATATAATTTTATTATAATTACTTGTGAGTAACTATAATTTTTTATTTCAATATTATTCGATTTTTTTTATTTTTTTTTTTTTTTTTTTTATTATTTTATTTATTTGTTTTTTAGATTTTAATTCGTTTTTTTATTAGATTTTATTTAAAATTTTTTTTTTTATATTTTTTTGTAGATTCTATTTTCATTTTTTTTATATTATATTTTATTTTTGTTAACATCGTTATTTATACCAAGCTCCTGACGATTTCCTCAATCTTTTAGGACAAACGTTAAGCTTATAAATTGTTTGCACATTTTTCAGTTGAAATCTTTTAGTTTGCAGTTCTAGGAAGTTGATTTCTTTTTTCTGTTTTTTTTTTGTCATACTAAACCACATTCACCCCTAAAATTGTCATTCTCTAAAAAACCTTTTAAAGTGAAAAGAAAATGGCTTTGGTTGGTCGTTAGGGGGAGGTGTGGGGCTGGTTCAGCCAGTTGGTGGCCATAAATCAAATTATGTGCGAGGAGGCACACGCCCGGCTATAAAATCTGCCCAAATGTTATTAAGTGCGGCCCAGGGACATTCATCAGTCCGAGGACTGCTTGTTGACCATTTGGGTTTGGGTTTGGGTTTTGCAGTCAAGTATTTTATGTTATTAATATTAATATTATTATGTGGACAAAGTTGTTGTGTTCTGTTTTGTTGTGAATGTGTGTGTGTGTGTGTAATTATGCAATTTAATGAGTTTTCGCTTTGACTGCCCTCTGGGCAAAAGTTGCTGGTCCAGTAACAGCTGCAAATGTGTCAGGTGTTGGCTGCTGGGCTTATAAAAATACTCACACACCGACTGGCAGACGGACAAACCGAGTGTAAACTGAGTTGCACATGTGCATAATTAATTTTAAAAATTAATTTTCATCATGTTACTTTAGGCCACAACACCGCTGCATCTGTCTGGATGTATTAAAGTATTGTTAAAGTCCCGAACCGAAACTGACACTTGAAAATTGAGTATTGTGTGTGTAAAGAGTAAAGGAAATAATTATTTAAAATACTACAATTGCGTGTAATGAAAACATTTTGAAACTGTCATCTTAGCTTTTGATAAGATTTATTGTTTCTATGCAACTAAACAATTAATCATGCTCAGTTTTTTAAACTTAATAAAGAACGAAAAACTGTGTTAAAATGCAGTTGAGTAGCTAAGGATATTTTAATAAGCTTTTGGCATTTTTTTAAAGCTTTTTTCTTTCGCTTGTTAAGTAAGTTTTTAGCTTGAAATGATGTGCACTCGATTAATCATGTTTCACAGCTTTAATGAGCTTTTAAAGCTGTTTTCTGTGGCACTTTACTATTAAATTCATTTTTTTTGTTATAAATGTAGTATGGAAAATATGTGAAATAAATATACAACTCCAAGGTTAAGTAAGTTTTTGGTGAATAATTTTTTTGTCACACTAAATATATGATTTTAAAGGATTTTTTGAAAGAAAAAAATCAATTTTTTTCCCCATTCTCTGCTCCTTGAGCTTTGTGTTCCTTGGACAATATTGCTTATTTTACAATAAAATATAGAGCTTATAATATTTTAAAACTCTATACAAAGCTTGCAATTTTAAAAAAAATATTATTACCAAAATGTAGTACAAAAAACACAAAATTGTTCACAAAAACTGGATTGTTTAAAGCTTTAAGGCCCTTTATTTTACACAAAAATAAATTAAATACAAGCAGTACGTGCTTTTTATTTGGAACTGCTGTTTTTAACAATTGCCAAGTTAACAATGAGAATTTTTATTGTACTTAGACTATGAACAAAAGTACAAAAGCTAGAAAAAATGAATTTATTCCAGAAAATTGCTATAATTCCCCATAGTGCAATAAATTGTTGCCTTAGCTGTATTTTTATTTTTTTTTGGTCGTGTTGGCCAATTTTTCAACTTGAAATTAAATACTCTTTTTATTACTCTTTCGAATGCATTGATTATTTTTTGTGTCTCTAAGACTTCAAAGTGAAAGATGACTGCAAAGTTTTGCCCATTTGCCTTTTTTTCAAGGCAATTAAAAAAGTGTTAATGAGCATTGTGCGGCACACGTGTTGAGTAAAGTAAGTAAACTCAAAGTCAGACTGATTGGATTTTTTTGTTTTCTGCGTTTTTTGTATTTTTTTTTAATTTTGGAAAACGCTACACCCACAAAGGCAAGCAGCTCAGTGGGGCAAAATTGCGAAAAACCCCAAAAGGTGAACGCTGCTGTTAAACGAAAAAAAAAAATATACAGAAACTTGTGCGCGCCGTGTGTGGGTTTCATAATGATGACAGCCAAGATGATGACGATGATCACAATCATGATGATGATGTTGATGTTGATGAGGCTGCCTTTGAGTTTAAGTTTGACTTTGGTGCTGTTGGCGGTGTTGGTTGCTTTTGGCGGTGGGGTTGTTGGTGTTGGCGGTGTTGGTTAGCAGACGACAACTTGACACGAGAGTGCTGCTGACTAGAAAATGGCATTTTAGGCAGAGTGAAAGCAGGCAGAGAGACTGAGACTGTGCCTGCACTTGATGTTTGTTTTTCCTTTGCCTGCCTGCCATAAACGGGAAAAACTCTGCACGTCGTCTCCACTATGGTATGAAGACGACAAAAATTGACGTATAAAGTCAACGCTGCCGTCAACAAAAGTCTCTCAACGCATGACAGTATTTTTGAAGGCAAAAAGCGAAGTTGTTTCTCTTCATTCCATCCATCCAGCCATCCATCTACCAAACAGCCAGATATGACCCTCGTGTGTGTATGTCACGTACAGCATTTAGCATTTATTGTGCCGCTTCATGAATTTCTTGTGGGAGACCGAAAAAAAAAAATGGAAAAAAAAATTCAATTGGTTTTTCTCATTTTGCGCGCCCGTTCAAGACACAATGTGTGGAAACAAAGGTTACAAAAGGTGCAATATCAAAAAAGAAAAAAAAAATGGCAACAACAACTGTTGTTGGCCCCACAAAGTAATAAGCGCACAATGTTGTGCGCCACAAAGTGGGCAACAGTATTTTTTTTTTTTTTTTTTTGAAAGTACCATAATTTTTGTTAGAAGCTGACAGATTTAGATGGCATAATATTACTCAGCTAGAGCAACTTAAGTGCAAATTGAGAGAATAAAATTCAATGGAAATAGATTCAATTTAATTTTTACAATTGCCTCAAGTTATCAAACCTACTTTTATTGTGATAAATATGAGGTTCCAGATGACGAAAAATCAATTTTTAAATTTTTCTGTGGTAACTATTTTAAAATTTTTTTTTTTTTTTACTTTAAAATTCGTGGAACAAGCTAAAAAAAATTTGTATCGTTTTTTCCATCTCTGTATTTAAAGTTACATTAATTAGGCGTAATAATAAATTTTAAAATGTGTCTGTGGCTTTTTTTTTAATTTTTTAATCAGATTTTTTTTAATAATTTTTTTTAACATTTTTTTAGTTTAAAATGCGGGGAAAAATCTAAAAAAAAATCTGTTGCATTTTTTTCAGCTCTGTATTTAAAGTTACATTAATAATGCGAAATAATAAATTTAAAAATTTTTCTTTGGTTTTTTTTTTAATTTTTTAATAAGATATTTTTTTAAAATAATTTTTTTTACCATTTATTTTAGTTTAAAATTCGGGAAAAAATCTAAAAAAAATCTGTTACGTTTTTTACACCTGTGTATTTGTTTGATTTATTAATCAGTAAAATATTAATAACAATAAATATAATTATTATACATTTTACAATTCACAAACTGAAATCATTTAAATACTATCAAGAGAGTTGTTTGTAAATTTCCAACTCAAATACCGCATTTTATAGCTGCATTGGCAATCATCATTATTTCATGAAAATCTCATAAATTTCTTTAGAGAATGCACATTTAGCAGAAATCGTACGCATATATGCCATCTTGATGATGATAAAAAAAAGACAAAAACAGCTCTTTCATTATATATCTTGGTGATTTGTGACGATGTTTTTCTCACTGCCAGGAAATTAGAGAATTGGCACACACACACATATACATACATATAGATATATTCATATATAAATGAACATTTGCAGCGTGTGGAAAGCTAAAGAAATTAGAAAGCAAACCGGTTGCCAGCCCAGACTTGGCATTTATATGCGAGTTAATTAAAAGAAAACTAGTTACGAGTATGCGTTGCCTTTTAAAGTTTTTTTTTTTTTTTTTTTTTTTTTTTTTTGCTTTTTTTTGCTTTTGCAGTCACAAGAAAAGTCATTAAAAGCTGATGCCAAGTTCGCATACAGTGCGTATGATTGATAATGAGTCGGCAGAGTTAAAGCTATAGCTATATAGAATTGAAGTTGAAGAGTTGAATGCAGAGATGTCTTCATCTTGGCTTCATGCAATGCAAAGAATTTAAAATGCTGGTAACGGAACTTATTATTTTCCTGCCCTGGCCCTGACTCTGACTTCGTGTCCATGCCTGACAGCAGCTGTCTGGTGGCACAGTTGGGTCTTGCCACAACAGTTCACAGCAGGCAGCAGGCAAAGAGGCAGGCAGTAGGGAGGCAAAATCCTACCAACAATTCCAAGCTGTCGTCTTTGGCGCATTATGGTCATGTGTTGTGTGTGCTGGCTGCCACAAGACAACCTTTTGGCTCCGAAGTTATAGTTTTGATATTAAAATGTGCTCGCTATTTCTCTCTCTATCTGACTTTGAATCAAATCATTTTGCTATCCAGTTGGGCAGCTGTGACTCTTTTTATTGCACAATTGTCATACCTGTGCAGCAATTTACATTTTCATTGAAGCATTGAAAATACTTTTATGGTTTTGATATGAGAGATATGTTATGTGTGTTCTGTAGACAACTTCAAATGTGAAATATGCAGGCAATTTAGATTTAGTTTGACATTCCTAATTTGCTTTATTTTTTACTTGTGATTGTCACAAGGATTGGCCTTATGATTGGGATGATACACAAAAGTTGTGACATGCTGCCAAAAAGTTTTCTCATAGTTTCCTCTGTTGGTCGCAATGGAAATGAATAATTCTATATGGTGCAGAATAAATTATGAACAAGCAAAGCTGACCAAAGCTGTTTTTCAAGTTATTCTGCACTGTCTGTCTGGGCAGGTAAGGTCCTTGAGTTATGATGTGTGCTTTGGCATACAATTTGAATGCATAAGTTGAAAAAGTGTTTGTGTTAAAGTTGTTTTATTCCAACAATGTCATAAAAGTGATGAATTAAAATTGGTACTAATATTATGTCAAAGTTTGATATACACTGCTGATTATTTGAATAGGTTTAATATGTTTTCGACACAAATTTAACTATTCTTGGTTATCTATAAGTGCAAGTTAAGTGATTCTAATTTTTTTACATTGCCTGTTTTATTGAATGTATTCTGTATACAAATTTAAGTACTATTTCTTGGAGGTACTGGAAAATACCTTTAAATAAATAACTAATTTTATTGGCGTGGTAAATAATAGAAAATACAATTTTTCTTTATTAAAATAAAAAATGGGTCATGTAAAGGTTTTAACCGAGGAAAAATAAAACAATATTTAAGAGTATAATTAAAGGAATCTTATGACTGCTGTTATTGTCAAAAATATTGGTTAATAATTATGTTTAAAATTAAAACGGGTGCGCAAAAAAATTGGATGAAAGCACCTATAAATAATATAAAGCGCCTATAGAGTGGTAGAGGTAATTAAATATTTTAGCTGCTGAGAAGTTATTTATACGATTTTGTCTTAAAAATAAAAAAATTATTGTTGCATTGATTCGGCCGACGAAAAGGTACATTAAACGCAGCCTTACGCAGCCGTACGCTCTACAAAAAGAGACAAAAGGGAAATTATTTTTATATTGCAGCGAAAAATTCAGTTGAAATTTCTGTTGAGTTAAATGAATATCCAAACTTAGGAAGTTCTGTGTCACTTAAATAGCGTTTTGTCCTTTGTCAAACCTTTGAAATAATAGTTCTATTTAAAAGTCAATTGCTTGGGGGAGGTGTCTTGTAACACTTGCAACTTGTTTATAAGTTTACCCAATTGAGTTCCTTAAGCAAGGAGCGAGGCCTGGTTAATGTCTGGGTTCCTTTCTAGCACTTATTTCAAAGTTTTTTATGGCTGCTGAGAGTGCCACAAGCTGTGGCAGTTGTCACACCTGGACAACACTAAAGATTTGCATATTTTGCAAACAAACATGAAAATATTCATGTAAATAATTGGGCGTGGCAGCTGGCCTGGCTATCATTGACTAGGCTGTGGAGAGTTGTTGTTGTTGTTGTTGTTGTTTGTTGTTGTTGTTGTTGTTGCTGTTGCAGGAACGAGTGGCGTGTCAAAAGTAAAGTGCACGCGGGCTCCAAATTATGCGCATTTATTTCACGTTAATGTTTTTACAGTTGCTCTACCCGCATAAGTTTTCTGTGACAAGCTGCACAAGCTGGGTCGCCAGGTCTGCAGATACTCTATCTCTAGGCTGACTTTGCCGTTACATGGAGGGAATTAGTGCGCATAATTTCATAAGCAACAACAACAACAACTTGGCAAACATCGCAAATATTTTGAAGCTCCTTTTTGCCCGCTGGGAAATGTTTTTGGCTCTACATTCAGAATCATATGTATGAGAAGTCTGCATATAAAGTTATGTTGGGAATTTGCTGCGCTTACACGAAAAAGTAAACGAATAAATAAAATGTAAAAATAAAAAAAAATAAAGTACAGAAATAACATTGTATATTATATGTTTTGTATATCTGTACTAAATTGCACATGAAGTGATTTCAAGCGTAAGAAATGCCTTAGCAGGCAGCAGCAGGGGCAGAGGCAGGGGGCGGGGCTAACCATCGATATTATGTACGATATATATACATATATATATATTAATATGTAGCCAAGAGTTCAGCGAAATATGCATATAAAAACTTGGCGCAGTTTCAAAGTTATGTACAAGTTGAAAAAAAAAAAGAAATCATATCAAAAATTACAACGACTGGGAAAATGATGAACGAGGCGCAACGATACTATATACATATATATATATATAAATTGTTTTTGTTCTTTTTGGGGATATTTCTGGTTCAACAAAATGCCGGAAGCCAGAAAAAGGCCGCCAAAGTTGACTCGAGTCGAGTTTTTGGCTGCAGAGCAATTTTATTAAATGCATTGCAAGCATTTTACAAAATAAATTAGCTAATTTAAACATATATATACATATATACTAAAGAATTCGTTTTATGTGCGTGTATTTTACAACTTAATTAATTTGTAAATTCTTTTTTCTCTTTGCAGTGCAAAACTAAATGCAACAGCTAAGGAACAGTATTTTTGCTCAACATTAAATTAAATAACAATACAAAGTCTATAGCAGTGATTATATGTTGCATTTTTGAAACGGAAAACGGAAAACCAAAAAAAACAAAAAAAGGAAAAACAACAAAAATACATTAATAATAATAATAAATCAACAAATAAAAAGACGAAGAACGCAGCGAGCTTAAGCCAACAAAAAACGTAGTACGACTAGTAAAAGACACCACCAATTTAATTTGAACAGAAATTAAGATATAACTAAAAGAAAAAATTATATAAAAGTTACAAATATTAGCCAAAATCTAATAGATGTCTATGTGTATTATACATTGATAATATATATATATATATATGTACAATATATAGCATAAAGCAAATATATATATATTTACAACTTAAGCCATAAATTGCAGCTAAAAGACAAAGGCAGCAAATAAAATACAAAAAACAGTTCAATAAATTTGGAAAAATCAACTTATTATAAAAAAGACATTATATAAAAATAATAATAATATAAAAATAATATAAAAGAGAAAATGGAGGACAATAACACAAGCAGCAGTGCGAGCGGTGCGCCCATTAAACTCGAGGATCCATCGGTGACACTCACAATAAGGCTGATTATGCAAGGGAAGGTAAGTCAAAATGTTTAAATTAAATTATTAAAACTAAAGGATTATAGAGGGGATAACATGGAAAAACGGATTTTAAGGTTTTTGTAGCTGATAAACTAGAAATTAATAAAGTTATATAAAATTGTGGGCTGGGATTCTGTTAAAATTGAGTGTATAAAAATTTTAATAAAAAAAAAAATATGGCCACATTTTTAAGCAATTTTATAACATTTTAAAGCTAGACTTAACATATCTGAGAAATAAATTTTTAAAAGTTATAAAAGAGCTAAGGAAATTTCTAGTTTGAAAAAACTATCCAACGCTTGACTTGGCTCTTTAAACAAGCCAAAAAGTAAGTTTGGAATTCTTATATACTCTATAAGAAATATAGCCAAATTTTCAACAATTTTTATAACAATTTAAAGCCAGACTTATTATATATAAGAAATTAATTTTAAAAAGTTATAAACGAGCCAAAAAAATTTCTAGTTTGAAAAAAACTTTTCCATGCTTGACTTGGCTCTTTAAACAAACCAAAAAATAAGATAGGAATTTCTTTATACTCTATAAGAAATTGTCTGACAATCCTGACGATCCTAATTCAAAGCTGACAGCTATTTTCACAGTTGCTGACAATTTTACCAAGCAATCAAGTTAAAGTATTTCAGATACAAATTTTCTTGCGTTTAGCAACTTTTAATGTGTCTGCCAAAATGCACTCCCATTAGATTCTGTCGCTTTAAATATTTATAGAAAATTTCTCATATCATATACAAAATCAATAAAAATGTTGCATAAATAAAACACACACACATAAGCGTTAGCAGGTAACAACAAATCATACAAATTATAAATTAATGCGTGCATTTTTTATGCAAATTAAAATTAAACACGCTACATTCGTGCATGGCAACAATTTGAAGAAGAACGAGTACAAAAAAAAAAAAATAAATAAAAAATACGATAAATTTATTGTGCAATATAAAATACAAGTATATGATATTAAATGCTATAAAATGTGAAGCAAGCATCGGCTATTAAATAATCATTACAGCGCAAAAAATATGAGTAATAAAAAAGAAAAAAAAATAAAACACATCAATAACTGACATGTACATAAAACGCAGCAACATTGTGGGTGGGTAATGGGTGGTTAGAGTATTCAGTCTTCTATGTATACTATGTATACTACATATAAAAATAACCCCCAGCAACCAGTTGAACCAGTTGTTGCAAAATACTCATTCATCATACATAATTAACTACTTATTTATTTAAACAATGAATGAAAATTATAATAATTCTAATTAGAAATGGAATATTTTAATATTCAATCGAAACTAAACAATGCAATGCAAAATGATATAAAAACAAAAATTTAATGATAAGTAAATAGGATAAATTAATTGATAAATTGAAAATGAAATAACATTTACTATAATAGCATTACGAGCTTAACTAAATTACCAGAAAATCGAAACAAGTAAAAAAAAAAACGCTCTAAAATAATACTTATTTAATAGACTGATATGATTCGCATGAAAAGTTGATATGATGTTCTGAAAAAATATAAAATTGAAGTTATTTTTTGGCAGATTTAAGAGCTGTTTTATAAAGTTGGAATATTTGCATCTTTGCCTGGTATGATCAAGATAGCACATCAAATTGAGAGTATAGTTTGCATAGGAACAAGCAGATTTACATAGCTATTTTTACTCATACATATCGTATTATATATACTCTATGGAATCGACACGTACGCATATCGTGACAAAAATATATTACCCTTTTAGCAAGGGTATAAAATAAGTTTAATAAATAGCAATGTATCGATCTTTGCCAAAAGTACTCAATGCAGAAAATATCTGTTTCAGATCGCAGTGTCTTCTTCAAGATTTTCTGATAATAAGACTCTCTACTGCTTTAACAAAATACGTATAAATTAAATTGTTATTTATAGCTGAAATTAACACAATTATAAGTAAACTGTCAAATCTTAAACACTAAATCATGGATTTAAGTTTAAAGTAGCACTAAAAGCTCTCTAAATACTAGCTTATTTATTTAATAAACGTCAACAGCTATTAAAAAATATGCATTTTTTAACTACAACTACAGCAAGACTAACAAAAAACGTGTATGTTGTTAATTAGATACTCTGTATTCAGTTGAAAAATATATATTTATATAGGAGAATCCTAGAGTTTATAATAGTCAATATTTTAACAAATGCAGTTTATATTTATTATAAATTTTCTGCCCATTTGTAGCCACAATTGTATTATTTTTGAATAGAGCCTTGACAATGCTACCGCAAAACTGCTTGATGTGGAATTTTTGCACTGCTTGATCAACAAATTTTTTTGTTATTTGTCTGTCTGAATACAGTTTTTAGTTTATTATACCCATTATATATTAACAGGGTATAAACTGACAATTTTAAAACCCTGTCACGCTAATCATTAGCATATTGGCGTCACACTTTTAGCCACTTTTCAATGGTGGCTTTTAGCCACTTGAGATGTTGTTGCCTGGCCAACAACCTACCAAGTCAAGCAGTGGACTGTTGAGCGGGGATAGAGGGTATATGCGGGGTTTTAAGTCGTGACAAGCTTTTTAGTCAAAGCTGCATTTATATTGCCTTAAAATTGACTCCCAAAGCCGATTTGCAGCTGATCTCTGTGCGTGTTTTGAGTGTGCCCAGGTATTTTGATTTAAATTTACATTTAGGTATAATTATTTTTGTGCACATTGAGAGGCAGCGACAGGTGCAACAGCAGCAGCAGCGGCAGATAAGGCGACAGTGCGATGCCCAGGGGGTGTAAGAAAGGGGAAAGAGCTCCTCTACACATTACATGATGTGTAGTCGAAAATTGGCAAAATGGCAAAAAAAATATTGTGCAGACAATTTATAATAAAAATAGCAACAGACAGATTGAAAACAACAGCAGCAACACAGAGGGGATGTGGTTAGGTTGGGGGTATAGGGACGAGGTTCGATCAACTGCGGGAAAGTCATGAATAATTGCGCACTATTTGGCCCAAGCTAAAATTAAGTATTTGCGAAAATGTAAATGTAAATGCTTTTCTCCTACTTATTTTAAGATTCTTTCTATTTTATTTTACTTTTTTTTTTCTTGTAATTTTTGATTTTATTTGTATATTTAGATTTTTGCTGCTGCACAAGGATACGGGCAATAAATTCTCAAGACACTTTGAACAGCGCCGCCGACTGTTGCCTGTTGCCTTTGCAGTATGTTGGTCTTTTGATCGATAGTTATAGATTAGCGTGATTTATGAGCCAACGTTGCCAACGTCGCTGTTGACAAATCTACACAGATATTTATGCATATATACACTTATATGTATATATATATGTATACTTATATACATGCATGTACTTATGTAAATACATTTTTTTTTTGCGCAATGCAAATCAAGTGGCAAATAGAAGCAAAAAGCTAAAAAAAAAATAAAGAGAAGTGTATTTTTTTATACTATAATAAATTTTCAATTGACATGAGCGTTGAGCGTTGAATTTGTGCACAAACAACATCCGTGTTGACTTGTTTAATTGAGCATGAAACGAAGGGATTTTGTGTTTAGGTTAAAGCAGATTTATGACGTGTGGGGAGGAGTATAAGATGCGATTATATAAAAATTGAGGTAGGTCGACATTACTAGAGATTTGTAGTATATAGTACAGGTGATTTATTGTCAAGTTTTTATATAATAATACATTTATTAATAATTGCTTTGGAAGAGCAATATTTTATATATATTTTTATGTAAATTAACTGTGAGCACACTTGGGAATGATTCTCAGGTCTGTATAAAGGAATTATAGTCTTTTTTTTTATCAATGATGATGGGAATGATTCTCAGGTCTGTATAAAGGAATTATAGTCTTTTTTTTATCAAATAATTTAGATTAAATAGTTCAAAAAGCATAATTTGTTTCGCAACCCTCAGCAGGGAAATTCTCGATAGTTTCGCCTAAACCAATTAAGAATTATAAGCTGAAACTGTTTTAAGACAATTTAATAGTCGACTTCCCAACTACCGGACACTCTGTACTCAATCTAAAAGGCCTCAGTTTTATGTATATCATTTTCATGCTCAATATTAAATGTAATTTAGCAAAATTTAATTTTTTTCAATAACTAAATTCGCACGACTTTAGAACTTAACATTAAATAAATAAGTATATATATTTGCAGATTTTGAATTGGGTACAGAGTCCATCGCAGTCTGGAATAGAACTCTTACTTCACTTTTTGCTTAACAAAAAAAAAATTAACTTTAAATAAACTTTGCAATTTTTGCTTGCAACTCTAGCATAAAGTTACATAAAAATTTACTGAAATGAAATAATTAAAAAGTTTCTTAAGTGGCTTTTTAGCTAACAAAAAGACAAACAAAATTAAACTTTCATTTATGAATTTTGAAGTTACACAAGTCTGTATATATATCCACTTATACATATTAGCCTTTAAACAGTTTCCAAGAAAATGAAATTACAAAAACCAAAAATACCTTCAAGGTGTATTTTCTTAATTTCTGTATTATGCAAAAATCCACAGACGACGACTAATAAACATTTTGGTTAGAGTGCATAAATAAATCAGTTAATTATAATTAGACAAAATGCATGTAAAATATTGCGCATTGAACACACACAAAATTCACATTGAGATGCCGCATTCGGCTACACTATGCAATTTCACTAATTAAAAATGCATGATTAAAAAAATAACACAAACATACAAAATACAACAACAATAATAACAATTAATGTAGACTGTCTGACAATTGCAAAATACTCGACAATTCTTGGGCGAGAGAGTGCAACCCAGTTTTTGCTTTAGGTTTCTATGCAATTTGCGGCTGACTGCCAAGTGGCAGCAACAACAAGAAAATATCAAAATCTAAACAACACAATTGTTTTTGTTTTTGTTTTATTTTTTTCTAGTCTTAAATTTTCACATTGTCGCTTGACTGAGTTTTCTTTTTGTATAATTTGTGTTTTGTCATAAATTAATTAGCTGCGTCACGACTTTGTATCCAAAACTCCGGTTTGAGTCATTCTGTGACTTTCACACAAAGCTGCAAAAACACAATTGAAGTAATAATAAACATAAATAATATATATCAAGTCCCACTTGTTTACAGATGCAAAAGAGCTACAACTTTTGGCCTTGACATGCACATTTATTTATAAATAAATCTTTGTGTAATTTTACTGGGCTTTAATATCTAATCCTAATTATACTGGTATTGTTTATATTGTTTCAATGCAATGAATCAGGGCAAAGATTTATGATGTAAACTCCAGAGATGACTCATTAATTGGGGGTATTAAAATTGTAATTGTTTTAATTATGATAAGCTATATACTAATAATTCATTTGATTTATGACTGAAGTGGGTTTTTAAATTAAATTGTATTAAATTCATTTTTGACTGATTTGAGTCTTAAAAATTAAATATTTTTAGTGCGAAAATAACTTCAAGAATATGTGGTCTCTATAGGCTTGATTTTTAATTCTTTTGTTTAAATTTTTATGTCATTATTTTTAATGTAAAGATTGAGGTTTAAGGTAGTTAAAATGTTGAAGTTAAACGTGTAATTAATAAATTTAACATTTTTATTGTGTTTTGAGACAGATTGCTGTTTATTTATTATTATAATTAAATACAAATTAGCTTACAAACATTTCTTAACCCTTTACAACTGTTTAATATTCTAGATTTCAACGTTGATTTGTATATTCTTCTAGAATGTCTGAAATATTATTCCCAACAACTTTGTTATTTACCTTAAAGCTACAATTACACCGCCTAATTATCAGCACATTATATATATTATATAGGAGCAGCTTGAGGGCCAAAACTAGACTAGCTTACAAAACTTGTGGCAGATTGTCTAATATTCTACAGCGAGCGCAACATTTTGATAGCCCATTTATCAACCGACAAGCTCGTAAAGCATGTGGCAAACCAAAAAAAAATAAATAAAAAGTAAAAATAAAATATAATAACAACAAAATAGTAGAATAACAACAACAAGGGCAAAACGCATTAGGAAATCTAAAGAATAGACGGTGCTAATTGTGCCGCAACAAAAGAAACAAAAAGACCTGAGAAACACACACACAATTTTGATGTTAGTAGAGCAGCAGCTAGAAGAAGAGCAGAGAAGAAGAATTCGAAATAGTGGCAGCTTAGTGCAAAGAGACAACAAAACCAAAAGAAAATATTGAACAAGTAATGAATCAGTTGATAACTACCGATTGCGGTATACTCTGTTCCCAGTTCAAATTAAATTTAGTAATTTTAATGAAAGAAAAAAATAGGAATAAAATATAGACTTTAGTCATTTGTAGGATCGAGACTAGGCGTGGCAGTGTTAAGATGTTTTTCTGTTTCTAGTTTTAATATAATTTTGTCTTAAAAGCTTTCATTTTCAATATTGTTTAGATTTTGCGGATTAAATTCACTGGCGCATTTGTCTACGATTAAATTCATTCAAACGAGAGAGAAATTCACTTGTATAAATTTTTCACAAATTAAAGGCTGACTACTTGATTTTCTTGAAAGATTTGTTAAACATAAAAATCAAAATTGTAGATTATATGCCAGAAAGTGGGAGATATAAATTTATGCCAAATTTCTGGCGACACTTTGTGCGGAATGCAAAAATCTCTGTACACAAACATTTAAATTTTTTTTAAAAATGTTTATTATAATCAATCAGCCGCTCTGACTTTGTGCAATTTTTACAAAACCAATATACTTGTTTTTTACCATTAAAAACAGAGAATAAAACTAAAATAAAATGCAAAAAAAAAAAAAGTCATGCTGAGCGTGCAATTTTCAGCTGCTGCTGCGTTGGTGGAAACTGTTGAATTTTTTTCTTAGTGTTTTGGTGTTAATGCGACGACGTTGAAAATTCTACAATCAAAAAACAAAAAAAAAACTGAAAAAAATAACAGCATTGTAAGCTACAACAATCACAAACAACAAAAAATGTTGCCAAACCGTGAGAACCATTTATGGAAGCCGCGCCAGTAGAGCCCCAAGAAAAATGGCAAGAAAAACTTTGCAACAAAATGTTGGAAAATGCAATGTGACAACTGTTTGCAGCTGGAGTAGAGAGAGAGTAGGGGAGTAGGGGTAGGGGAGCGACATGTGTGTGCCACCGATTGTTGCACGAACTGCTGTTGCACACATGTGTGTGCAATGCGTTGGTCTGCCTGCCCCTCACCTGTCAACGCGGCGCTCTCACTCTTTTTACCCTTTTTAATAAATCATGCTGCGTATTTGTCGCGTTGCATTTCAGCATTATTTTTTCCCTCAGTTGCAACTGCTGCTCCTGGCATTTCCAAATGAAAAACAGAAAAGTGCAAACTGTACAATTAAATAATTTACAATTTGCCAGGGCCAAACAGCAGCAGCAATTACAATTTTTCACAACTCGCGCAGCAAGTGGCATTTTTAATTTGATTAAATACAAGCTGCAACATTGTACTAAAGACGGAACGTGCAACTCTTGGCCCTTATAATTAGCAGCACTAACTGACAAAATTTTGAGCAGAAGTAAAGTTTAGCAATTTAATCAATGAAAAATAAATTAGATTGCCTCAAATAAATTCCCTAACAACAGACCGAAGCTGACTTTATAAAAATGCAATTTTAAAACACAAAAATTTGTGTTATTTTTTTTTACAATTAAAAAAATAAACAAGAATATCATAAATTAATCAAAAAATAAATTAATCTAAATACAAAAAAAACGTGCAACTCTTGGCCCTTATAATTAGCAGCACTAACTGACTAAATTTTGAGCAGAAATTAAGATAGTTTTAGTTTAGCAATTTAATCAATGAAGAAAAAATTAGATTGCCTCAAATAAATACCCTAACAACAGACCGCAGCTGACTTTATAAAAATGTAATTTTAAAAATCAAAAAATTTTGTACTATTTTTTTTATACAATTAAAAAAACACAAAAATATCTTAAATTTATCAAAAAAATAAATTCCATTTGCACACATTAAAACAAGCCTAATACAAATCTAATCAAATCAATTCAACAAACCAGAAATATTTGAAATTTCTCAATGTGTACAAAATTCGAATGCATTTCTCTCTCTTGAAATATCTGCAACAAATCGATTTTTAGCCTCTGGACAGACCCAATTTGTTTACCTAGGAGTCAGCTAACCTGTTTGCCTGTCTCTGGACCACAAAAGTGCTTACATTGTTCCGTTTTGGTTCATGTTCACTTCTTTCATGTATATTTTACAGCACAACACACAGTACACACAACACACACACACAAATACCGCACAAGCACAACAAAAAGACCCAAATGACATGCAAAAATGTTGAATGCACGAACCGCAAAAGTGAATTTTTGCATACAAATCGATGCTTTTTGGAAGTGCAAAATTTGAGCATTTAATTGCTGCCCCATGTAAACTGGCCAAAAGCTTGTGGATAGGTGTGCTGTGGATGCTTGCCTTGCCACAACAGAAGTAGCATTTACTGCTACTAAAATGGACTCTCGTAAGAGAAATATTTGTCTGCAACATGGAATTTTGAGTAAAGGAGCAGCAGCTGGAAAATGCAATCAAGTGAAAGTGCAAAAATTGTGTGTGTTGTGTGTGTAGCATAATATTCAAATATTCAAAGTCTTTAGCTTATCGCTTGACCCGATACAAAATTATGCAAATTGCGTAAGCTTCTAGGCCGCAAAATGCCAATTGAAATCAAAGTGGATAAAGGGACGAATGGGGCAACATTATTAATGTTGATGAGCGTCCGTCCGTCCGTCCATCCGTCGCTGATGAGCCTGCATATCAGCCTTAATAGGCTTCGGTCTAGGCCAATTCAAATGTGTATATATATATAGCAGTCTGAGTATACTTGTTCCTCATAAATTATTAAGCACCGTCAAATATTTGTCTTGAGTGTGCAGACAGGCATAAGAACGCAAATTTATAGACGCGTATACCATAATCATGCCAATAATTATGGCAATTCCTTTAGACATTTGTGCCTAATAAATATTTCGGCCATTTAGCCTAGCACCAAAAGGCATAAATAATATAGAAAAAATAAGAAAAAATAAGAAAAAACTGCGCATAAAAGCAGCCAAAAAGCCAGGCATGAGCTGAGATACATTACATATTTTTTTCTTTTTTTTTTTTATTTTTTGTTGCACTCGCTTATACTACATATTATCCTTATACATATTGTTGTTTTGCGTGCCTTTTGCATTTCTGTGACAAACTGGCAAAATGCCCAACAACAAAATAAATGTGTGTGTGTGTGTGAGTCTGTTTGTTTATGTGGCATTTAGAAATTAGACAGAAATTAAGGCAGACACAGACTGAGAAAAGTGCACTTTTGTGAAGGTTACACTGAGATTTTGTGCAATGGAATGCATTAAATTTAGTAGAGCCTTAGCTTGAAAAGAAAGTGTTTGAAAAATAAAAGTATATTTTTTTTTTATAATAGATGAAAACTACAATTTGGCTACTTAAATAAAACATATTTTTTTTTTTGAATTTCTGTTTTTTTTCTGTTTAAATTATATTTTGCTTTCTCAACTTCGTTACACAATGTGACAAATGTATAGTATTGGCAACACTCCGTCGATAGTTGGCAACGTTTTCGCACTGAGTTGGCAGGGTTGGTCAAGAATGTTGACAGCCTGATAAATATAAAAGTCAGTTTGAATATAATATAAGTGAAAACTAAGTTATTTTATGCAGAACTTGTAACTTTTAGCTAAACTAGAGAAAATGTTGAACTTATTGAAAGCTAAATACAAGCTGCCCCACCTCAATTTTCAGAAATATATTCAGTCTATTTTTCTTTTATTTTAAATTGCAATTAATTCATAAATTCAAGCTGTGTTTCTATTCAATTCTTATAATCGCACTCCCATCAAATATTATGTCTTTAATCATCACCTTATTTCTGAATAATCTATAGAAAATCCAAGTGCTCATTATAACTGCCGCTTTTACATAATATAAAAAAATATTTTTTATTACGATAAGTAATTGCATTAAATATCAGTACAGTGTCCTCGATATGTTTACGTTTAATTTGTGGGATTAACAACATTATCACGTTAATTTATAAGCTGTCATTGAAGAGGCAAAAATGATTTTAATTAGGGCTTCAACAATTTCTGTGCCTTGTCGACCGTGAAGCGAGAGCCAAGTTTTGACTTTTCTCATTTATGTTAAAAGATTCAAGTATCGTTTTGTTATTTATTTTAAAAAAAATGCCATTCAAAAATTGCAATTTAATTAATGCCAGCAACAAAACGCAGATTTTTATTGGGCAAAAATAAAAAAAATCATTATGCTTTTGCTAAACAACTTTGGCAAAACTGAAATTTCCATCACGTTCTCTGATAGATACACGATTGTAACTGCCAGATGCTATGTGTAATTAATGTGATTTATTTCTCTATATTTCAATTTTTTGTTGTAGTTATTGATCGGTGTGCAAAAGTTGTTCAAGTTTCAATGAATAGCAAAAGTGTTTCGATACTTTTGCAGAGCTGCCAATTAGAGTTGCCTGGGATACTCTGATACTATGCAGATATTTGCAATCAATTAAAACGCGTAAAATGCGTTGTCCGCAAATTTCATTATGCTCGAAACATTTTGTACAGTGTGGGGGGGGAGAAGTATCGGATTGAGTTCTGGTTTTGGAGTTTTTGTGGTATGAATCGTGGCACTTAAAAATGCAAAAATAGTAATACACACAGACTCTGGTATAATATTTAACATTTAATCGAATTTTTCACAACATGCCGACATAAACAAGAATAGAACAAAAAACAAATTCCATATGCATTGCAAAAATATTAAATAATAAAACAGATTGTTGAATTTTAATTTGAATCTATGATTCTGTTCGATTTCGATACAAGAATTTGTCTTAATGCAAACAGGTTTTCTTATTTATCAAATTTATTTTAGGCAACATGCAAAATAAACCAATTATAATTCTAAAAAAAAAGAAATTTGATTTTTTAAAAGTAATTAAATTGATGACTCTTCAAATTTTATAATTTTGTATATAATGTTTAATAATTTTGTTTTGTAGAGATGTCAAAAATGTGAAAATATTTTTTTTTATATCAGAAAAAATGTGAAATATGTGAAAATATTTTTTTTTATATATTATTATTAGTTTTAAAAGCTTTAAGTATCGTTTGCAGCTTGCGATTTAAATCTATACACAAAATATGTGCATATAAAAGTTATAAACATATTGACACAACTTATTTGTTTAATATATACTATAATATTTATCAGAAAAATCCATTGATGACAAAATTGCAATAAATTGCTGAAAAATATATAAGTGGAATAAATAAAGTATTAAATGTATATAATAAAATGCAGATAAAAATATATTTTTCTCTCGAATTTTCTGCCCTTTTTAATTTTATTGCATAAAGAACTTACGTGCAATATAAACCACAATTTTGATATATTTTTTTTATTTATTTTAAATCTAAATTTATAAAAGTGTTCATCAAAATTTAACTGGTGCTTGGTTGCCTGGTTAAATTTAGAATAAATGCAGTGTAAGATAAACTATAAATAATAACGATTGTTTATTGGGTGGGAATAAAAACTTAAAGCTTTAAGTCAACTATAAAAAAACCATTTTTTTAAATTTACAATAATATAAATAAAATATTAATCTCCCTTTTTCTTTTAAATCTACAATAATATAAATTAAATATTAATCTCCCTTTTTTTTAATCTACAATAATATAAATTAAATATTAATCTCCCATTTTTTTCAAATCTATTTCTTTGCAGGAAGTTGGTAGTATTATTGGTAAAAAGGGTGAAATTGTCAACAGATTTCGTGAAGAGGTAAGCTATAAAATCAACCAGAATAAAACTTTTGTATAATGCTAATGTATTTTTTTTTGTAAATCTTTACAGTCTGGTGCCAAAATTAACATTTCGGACGGCTCATGCCCGGAACGCATTGTAACGGTATCTGGCACAACAAGCGCAATCTTCTCGGCATTTACGCTAATTACAAAGAAATTTGAAGAGGTATGTGTGCGCTAGATTGAAACGGATGCGAATGCAAAGCAAAATTGTATCTCATTGCAATTGCATAACCCCAAACAAATAGATAAAAAACATAGAAAAAATAAAAAATCATTACATTCGCATTCCATGCACAAGAGAGAAAGCTTTTGGTTCAAGAATTAAAAAAAAAAAAAGAATTGCTCTAGTGTTTATTGTACTCAATTCTTGAATCACAGTGTGCCCTGAAATTAGCTCACGCTTCACATTACTAACTTGAAACCCGTTTCAGTGGTGCTCGCAGTTCAATGATGTTGGCAAAGTTGGCAAAACTCAAATACCCATACGATTGATTGTGCCCGCCAGTCAATGTGGATCGTTAATTGGTTTGTATATACATAAATAGCCAAAAAATGTAAACTCATTAACCTGAAATTGTATATACTATATATATCGCTTTTATTCTGGGTCATTTATACAGGCAAGAGTGGCTCAAAGATTAAGGAAATACGCCAAACCACCGGCTGTTCCATTCAGGTGGCCAGCGAAATGTTGCCAAACTCCACGGAGCGTGCGGTTACTTTGAGTGGCAGCGCCGAGCAGATCACCCAATGTATCTATCAGATATGTCTTGTCATGTTGGAGGTACGTTCTGCTGTTCTATCTAAATCAACAAAATGTATTTCAAAGAAAGTTGCAACTGATTGTATCACTTAAAGATAAAAGAAACGGCTATGCGGTAGCAATATACCCTTTTAAAGGTCTTCTAAATGTCCATATTCGGCAGATTGTTCCTATAGCAGCTTTAAGTTGTAGTCGTCCGATTTTATTAAAATTTATTTAAATTATTTATAGAATTATTACACTTGGAATTGGCAAGTTTAGTGTAGATATTTTTAATAATAAAAAAGTTGCTCATATAATAGATTTTTTAAACGTTTTTTCCTATGAGATATAGTTGTCCGATTTTGATTAAATTTTGATAAATTTTTTACCTCATAATAAAACAACGATCTATTAAATTTGGTTCCGATTTCTTAAAAAATAAAAATGTTTTTCATACAAGAATAATTTTCAAACAATTGTTTCCATGGGAGCTATAATATATAGTGCTCCGTTTTTTTATAAAATTTTGGGAGATTGTTAACGACTTAATAATACATCTATCATGTGAGTTTGCTTCCGATTTCTTGAAAAAAAAAAATGTTTTCCATACAAGCATAATTTTTAAACAATTATTTCTATGGGAGCTATAATATATAGTGCTCCAATTTCAATAAAATTTAGTCGGAATGTACAGACCATAAAACTATGTAGAACTGGTGAGTTATATTTCGATATTTTGAAAAACAAAAATGTTTTTCGTAGAAGAACTCATTGTCCATCCGGTTGTTCCTGTGGCAGCTATATGATATAGCGATTCAATCCGACTGATTTAAGGATTTTAGGATATAAAAAAACATTTATAGGATCGCATACTTCGTTTTCCATGCGTTAAACATTTTCTGACGAAATTATAATGCTCTTTTTAAAGGATATAAAAAAGAAATATCAGTTTTTTCCTTTTAAACATACTTTGAAATGCATTTTGTATATTTTATATAAAAAAAACAATATCTAATTATATATTTAATTCTATTTGATACAGTCCCCGCCACGCGGTGCTACCATACCATATCGACCAAAGCCGCAAGTAACTGGCCCAGTTATTCTGGCCAATGGACAGGCCTTTACCATACAGGGCAACTATGCGGTGCCCACACAAGAGGTATGTGTAAAGTGCTACAGTGCCTGCAAAATGCATATGCCTAGGCTAAGAGCCAGTGTTGTAATAATAAGAAGTAATCGGGAGTCTAAAGTAGAGTTATTTTTGTCGATACTTTCTATTTTATTTTAGCTCTATTTCTATATCTAAATATATTTGATTTAACTGCCTCTATCAAAACATCGTAATCCTATTACATTATTTTACTGCCATTTGCTAAATAACTTTATTATTGTCTATATACTTATTATATACCTCTATATATAATTTAGCCCTATAATCACTTTTTGGTCTAGCAACATTCTGTTTGCCTAAACTTTTTATAATATATAACTTCTTGAGTTTTGTGTCATTTCTCTATCTGCCTATATATGTGCATAACAAAAGAAAATATCAGTCTTTTAGTTTGTATATCCAATCTTAATTATTTTCAATATTTTTCTTGCTCGTTTAGATAATCCATTTATGATTTGTACCTCTTTCTCTTTCTCTATCTTTGTAATCCATATAACCTTTTAATTGAGCACCCTTTTGAAAACCTTGAACAGCTGTCTAGAGCCGTACCGTACCGACTTGTGATCTACCTTTTTGCAGTTTTGATATGTCCTGAGAGGTCCTACGTTGTCCACTTAATAACCCGTCGTTTACCGTTTCTTTGCGCTCATATATCTCTTGTACCGTTTGAAACCCAGCCATAAGAATCTTCATTTTCAATTATCCAAAAGGTGGCCCTACCCAATAAAAAAATAAAAAATCAATGAACTAATGTTAATCATTTACAGCAGCAATTTAAATTGATTGATAAATATTTTTTATAATATTTTTAAATATATATTTTATTGTGTTTTTTTTTTTTAGTTTCTTTCGCACTCTCTTCTCTCAGGTTAAGAGCGTGTGCGCTCTCGTCGAGTGCATCGTGTCGTGTTTTTTGGGAGCACAGCCGCACTTTTGGAACACCCTATATATATTTTCGGGTTGGTTTCCACATTTGTGGCGGCTGGCTCGCCAATTTACCGAGTGAGTTTGTGCGGGGGCTTCACTACTCTCACTCCTACATAAGTGTGTCTTCTCTCATCTCTCTTGTCTAATCGAAACGAGGGCTCGCGTGCAGCGTGCGGAGAAGTATGTTCAAACTACACTAGCTCTATAATATAATCCAACAAATTAATTTATACCTCATGAACAAAACACACAACAAAACTACCAGAAACCAATCAAAAATTGAAAAAACAATATATAAACTAATAGTATTTGTACTGAAATTAATTAAAAAAGTAACCCACAACAACAACAACAAAAAAAAAAGAAAACTTTTTTCACTATCCTGCGTTATTTTTGGTATCTACTTAATATTCTTAATTTTGTGTAGTACATACTTACAACAAAACAAATCCATTTGCCAAACAATTTTTTAACAATTATAAAAGTTCACCACAGCAACAACAAACAACAACAGCAACAAAAATCAGCAGAAATATTCTAAAAATTTAGATGATATTATACCCACCATTTGTCATAAAACAATAACAACAACAACAACTAGATAAACAACAACAACTACAATATAATAAAAGCAATTAGCAACTGCAACAACATACTATTCAATTATCGTCCTGCCCGAGCCCTCACATAACTTTACTCTACTCTCTCCGTTTATTATATACATATAATAATAGTATATACATATATATATACATTAAATAAATCAGTATAAGTATATACATATATATATTTTTGTGTATAACTCGAAACTTTCAAAATCCCAGCCAAAAATTCAATTTTGTGCTCTGTACAACAACAACTAAAAAACAATCGAAAACTCAGCCCTTTAAGCCCTTCGCCAAGCCAGCCAGCCATCGCTC
This sequence comes from Hirtodrosophila alboralis, assembly GCA_035043045.1. NCBI lineage: Eukaryota > Metazoa > Arthropoda > Insecta > Diptera > Drosophilidae > Hirtodrosophila > Hirtodrosophila alboralis. Next base: position 18,330 of record JAWNNH010000431.1, on the reverse strand, counting down.
TAAACAAAAAAGTTTGAAAACTAAACAAAAAGTTTTTGTTGTCACATCAAATTCAATTAATGCCCCCCGTAAAAACAAAAACAATAATTCAAAATAGTTGTACCATCTATATCAACAACAACAACAACAACTCGCTATTTGTCTCACCGTCTCTCTCTATATATCTCTCTCACTCTCTCTCTCTCTCCCGTCCCTGGTTATTGTCGGTGTTGGTTTTTTTTAGCATAATTGCGGCGTGTGTAGTAGTGTGTAATGAGTAATAAATCCCCTTCTCCTGTCACCTGTCGTTGTGGTTGTCAATTTGGTACAGATTGGGTACAAATTTGTATGAAAGTTGTGCGTACTGCGGTACAGCGTGGTACAGCTATGTACCTTAATTTGCTTAGTTACAATTTTGTACCCTTTTAGGTACACTTTGTTAAATTTTGGGTACAATTTGTTAAACTTAAGGTACATTTGTTACATTTTCGGTACATTTATGACTCTTTGTGTACCAATTGACAACTTTTTGTGGTTTTGCGCTAATTTGTTGACCTTGTCTCTTTAATTTATTAGTCTCTATCCAAGATTTAAGTATTCCCCAACCTGTTTACCTTTGCTCTCTACTCCCCTCTCTCTCTCTTTCTTAGTTATTATCATTTGTTTTTTAAGATAATATTCTCCCTCATATCATTTATCAAACTCAAATCTCGTCAAAAAAAACTCTGCACACTGTTTTCTCGCGCCCCTTTCAAAGTACCCAGCGAACGAACTATGCAAGCTATTCCAACTAAACCATAGTGAAATATATATATTTGATAAGCTTTCTATATTTCAATTTTATATAAAAAATTATATAGCTGAAAAAATTTATTTTTGGTAAATCATTTTTGTTCTTCTACTTTTTTCTTCTTTGCAAAACTTTTATAAAACAACAAAAAATGCAATTCTCACGTACACAAAAACCATAAATTGATTAAAAAAAAATAAAAATAATAATAAAATAAAACAAACAAAAAAAAAATCATTAGACCTGTCCAGTATTTCCACTTGCTTTGGCCGGTGGTCTACATGCTGGTATTTCAGGCCTAACGGATCCTTTGTTAAAGGGGGCACATTTACAAGGAGCGGTACCAGCACACCACCATCACCTACAGCAAATGCCCGATGTGAGTTTTGATTGATCCGCAAAAATAACAAAAAAAAACAAAAACAAAACAAACAATTAGAAATAGTACAAAACAACCAAAAAATCTCAAAAAGTCGAGGACAGCATTTGTTACTGTTTGGCATGTGTTGCTGTACCAAAAAAAAATCAAAAAAAAAAAAACCAAAAAAAAAAAAAAAACTTTACCCCCTTAGCTGTATAACCTATTTGATTGAAAGTCCCAGAACCCTACACGACCCTCGACCCCCCTATAGTTAGTCGTATTTGTGCATTGCTGTTTGTTGTTACCACTCCGTATATATATCGTATATTTTCCTACCCGCCCCCGCCCGCCGCCTTTAGTTGTTACCCCTCTTTATATCGTCTGTGTTTAGTAGTTTTGTATTCTTGTAGTTACACCTTTACTACCTTTGCCATTTCTTTTACGATCCCCAATGTTGCAACTGTGGTCAGGCCACATTTCAATAACATTAAAGTTATGTGTCCCCAAGCTGTACTTCCCTCCGCTCTCCTCTTAGTACCCCCTAGCAACTGCTGAACCACAAAGTTTTTGTGTTTTCTTCTTTCTTTTTTTTTTTTGTTTTAAGTTGAGTGACACTAAAAATCCTGCAACTTCGGGGACCCTAAAAAAAACCCAACAAATGCATTTTTATGACGCAAGTTGCAGTATAATTTGTGAATTGTTTCAAACCCAAAAGATATGTTTATTTAATATGCCACAACGCGACCTTCTATGACATATTTCCACCACCCCGCACATCACCCTGTTTAAAAATGTATATTTTCATACAGCATAGCAAAAGCGCATGTTTTAAATTTTGTTTATGCATTAGATAAATATTTGATTTCAAGTTTTTCAAAACAAACATAAATAAATAAAATACACCCACATACTTATGTAAAGAAATATATACATACATAAGTCATACACAGTCATATACATAAAAATTAAAACATTCCATTTCAATATTGTATGATTTTATATCAGAATTATTATCCTATTTTTTAGAGAATATTTTTCTTTTTTTTGGTTTGTCGAATCTTTTATGTATGCAACATTTATTCGAAACTTATTGCAAATATTGCATTTGATTTTATTAATTTATATATATAGCGCGTGAATCCATTTTCAATGATTTTGTATTTTTCTTCCATGTCCTCGTTTACCCCAATGTGTATTCTATATATATATATATATATTACATACTATGATGTGTGTGCGTGTGTGTGGGTGTGTGTGTGTGTGCGTGTGTATCTGTGCGTAATTTGCTGTAGGTGTTGTGGGTGCAAAACTTTCAAATCCAATGAATATGCAAAAGCCTTGAAAATCAAACTAAAAATGTATTTAGGTTAGAAGTGGGCTATAGATTTACCCACATACTATATGAAAATCTCTTTTAAATAGAACTTGGGTGTACAATTGGTGTGAGGAGATTATTAAAAATGTATAACATGTTATATGAGAATATAATAGAGTGCGAACAAATCAGATTTGAAATTGGATGTAAAAGTTTAGGGAAATTACATAAAATAAAAAAAAATGTGTATATATTAGGTTTGTGTGTTTGCTAAGAATTTAAATACCTTTTCAATTACTTGAATAATATTAAAACAATTTGAAATATTCAATAAAATTAAACAACAAATTCGCTTAGACATTTTGAATAGATTTATGTATCCTGAACATTCTGGCAATTCATTTAAAATATTAAAGGTCTTTAAATTTATTTAAAATCTTAAAAAAATTAGAAAAATATTAATTTTTGCATTTCTTTCATATTATTATTAATATTAATGGCCATAAGATGTTAGGAATAGAAAAGTATAATTAAAATTATGAATATTATTATTAGATTTGTATATACTATTTAATTAGTCACTTGAGAAATAGAAATTAGTAAAATTTATATGAAAATTGTAAATATAATATTTTTTATATAAAGAGATCTTTAAAAGCTTTCTAATTGCATAGTTAAAATTCCTATACACTAAACATATTGTAAAAAGCTTCCCTAAATTGTCTCTCTCGCCCTCTTAATAGTATATGTACAAAGTATTCCCCATTTAAAAGAATCTAGTATATTATATTAACTGTGTGTCGTACACGTAATTCAAACGGAATAGTAATTGTCTATATTAAACCAAAAAAAAAATCACATAGGCTGTAAACCAATAAATATAACTACAAATACTCTAGTAAATGTCATAGAACACTATCATATCCTGCCATATAAAATAATGCCATATTCACACGCAACGCCTCCATTTGAAACGCTTTCTCTCTTTATCCTGTATCAAATTGTGTATAATGTTTGTAACGTATGTAATCAAAATTGTTTTATTTTTTTTTGTTTTTGTTATGGCTTTGCCTTTTGCATTTTATTGTATACTAATTTTAAGGCCTTGTGTTTTGTTTATTTTTCTTGTTTAATTTAATTTTAGTTTTTTATTTTCCTGTTTTCTCTGCGTTCTACTGTTTTTTGAAAGCTGTACGCGTTGTGTTGTGATACCAGTCCTATCCGAAAAGAATATATATATATAAATATCAAAGACTCTCTCTAATAACTAATATGTGCCGTCCAAATATAAATATATACCTATCAAGAACATAATCATATTAATAACAAATATACTAATATTGATATTATAAGCAAGTTAATTTAATGTTTATATTGCATTTCAACAGGTTGCCAAGAATCCATTGGCCAGTTTGGCTGCCTTGGGTCTGGCCGGCATGACACCAGCTAGCACCGGTGGAATAAATCACACAGGTGAGTTGACCATCGGGCCTGTTCCCATTCTCACTTTCGACAAGATCTCGCGAAAACGAATTTCCCTCTGCGAATTTGCCTCTACGAATTTCCCTGGGTCAATTCTGAGCTGTTGAATGGTTTGCAACACTGCTAACGCTTTGGGATTTTCCTTTGGGAAATATGCGGGTAATTTAGGGGAAATTTGGCCAATTCTCGAGTTATCAAAAACGCGATCCCACCGAAAATGGGAACAGGCCATTAAATTTTTTTGAAAATATTTAAATTTAATATATTTAATTTTTCAGCTTTGGCTGCCTTGGCCGGCTCTCAGTTGCGTACGGCCAATGCGAATCGGGCCCAGCAGCAGCAGCATGAAATGACAGTTTCGAATGATTTAATTGGTTGCATCATTGGTAAGGGCGGCACCAAAATTGCTGAAATACGTCAGATCTCCGGCGCCATGATACGCATCTCGAATTGTGAGGAGCGTGAAGGGGGCAATACCGATCGCACTATAACTATAAGCGGTAATCCAGATTCGGTGGCATTGGCCCAATACTTAATCAACATGAGGTGAGTGCAATTAATTCCGATATATATATATAAAAATATATATCATTTGTGTATATGTGTATGTGTGTTGTCTTAACAAATTTTGTCGAATTGATTTGCAAATTGACAAAGTAAGAAAACAAGGTCTAAGGAGGTCGTCGTCGGGGTCGTCTCGGTCTCTCAGTACTTATAATAATATTCAAGCGTTCAAGTAAACAAAAATAATGAAATAAACTTGTAACTTTAAGTTTAAACTCAAAAAAACTCTACACTAGTGTATAAGTCGTAAGCCCGCATTCAGCACCTAACAGCTACTTTCATATATGTAGTTCCAAAACGTACTGAAATGTAACGCACAATTTCATGCGTCCAGTTAGCACCAAAAACAAAACTAGCAATTTCTAGCATTATAAATATGTTTTTTTAAACCATTAATTCTATATATAAATATATAAACCTAGCAACTAGTATATATACTATACTTATACAAAAGTCTCAGCTCAGCAAGCATTTTGGAGGAGGAGGAGCAGGAGCAAAAAGGACAGCACCAACTAAAACTACGTCACGCGTCGCACTCTAGCACACACAAGCAAAAAAAAAAATAATAAAAATAAACAGAAAATGGAACTGAAATTGGTACTTCAAAAAAAAATATAAAAAAAAAAAAATTAAAACTGCAGTTCAACCAAGCAAAAAATAATAATAATATCTAAAAATAAAAATCAAAAAAAACTATGCTCCTCTCTCCCCAACACCCGCAACAAAACTAAACTTAACCAAATATCCTACCAAACAAAATAAAGTTCAATTTCCCTCTTAAAAACCGTTTCGGTCAAGCCCAAAAAAAAAAAAGAAAAAAAAACATAAACAAGTTTTCTACTCCTACCATCCAAAAAACAACAACAAATTTGAACGCCGCTCCCAACAACAAACCAACCATATAGCGCTAAAAAGTGATTTTTTTATAATGAACTTTTGCTATATATCCGTTTACTCCGTACCGTTCCTCCACACAAAAACCTCCTTAACCTTTTTTGCATAACAAAACACTAAAAAGCAATTCAAAAAATTCAAAAAAAAATAAAATGAAATGACCAACTCAATTCCACAAAATCACAAAAAAAAAGTTTTTGAAAAATATCCGTCACAAAAAAAAAAAACAATATCCCATAAGTTCCTTTCTCTTTCTTTCTGTCTCTATCTATCTCTCTGTGTACCTCATCCACAGCGTTGAACTGCAGAAGGCCAATCTACAGGATCAGGCAGCACAGAATGGCACTGCAGCTGTTGGCGCTGTGGCAGCACCAGCAGCAGCAGCAGCGGCAGCAGCAGCCGCAGCAGCAGCAACTGTTGCTGGTGTCAATGGCAATAGCTGTTTGCCAGTATCGCTGACTGGCAACGCCAACACCAACAACAGCAGCAACAATAGCAGCAGCTCGGCCAGCAGCAATGGCAGCAGCAGTGCCAACAATTATGCCACAAATGGCAACCAGAACAGCAGCAGCAACAACAACAGCAACAACAACAACAACAGCAACAACAATGGAGCTAACAACTCCTCAACTTTGGGTATTAATCCAACGACAGCAGCTGCTTTGGGCAGCAGTCCCTTGGCCAATGCCTTGCAACTGCTGGCCAAACCTGGCACCATCTCCGCCCTCTCCCATCTGAGTGCTCTGGATCTGCTTAGCCTGACAACGTTTGGCAGCAATGGCAATAGCACATCCGGCGGACCGCCAGTCCAGACTACGGGCGTAAATCGTGCCAAGGGCCATTATGCAAACTCACGCTTCCGCCAACATCAGACAGAGACGGGCGGCGAGTCGGAGAAGGCGCGCAACAAGTTTAATCCCTACTAGGGGTAGGCCAAATAGGCCCAAAAAAAAATACAAAAAAAATGAAAATAAGATAAAAAAAACAAAAGGATCATCATTTGATTATAGTCGAGTTTTTAGTCGTAGGCAACTTTTAGTTTTTAATTGAGTTTTATAGCGTTGCGACAGCTTTAGAGTTTGCGATTCTTAAAGAATGAAAGAAATTTTTAATTGCAAAAATTGTGTAAAAGTATTTTGAAAATTTAAAGACAATTTAGAAAACCGAATTGCAAACAGTATCCAAAATAGTTTAGAGTTGAGTCAACTTTGCTTCTAGTACATATATAAAATATTTATCAATGTTTTTTGAAAAAAATATAATACAAAAAGTAAAAGATGATGAGACTGCCACATATAAAGGGCAGCTAGAAAGAAGTATGTATACCAAATTGAATTGGAACAAGAACTTGAACAACATTGTTGTTATCGAATATATAATGTATAACAAAAAAATGAACAGAAAAATCATGGAATTATCCCAAGTATTGTAATCAAACTTTGACCAAGTGAAATGAAGTTTAAGAGGACCCTACTCCTAGTAGATGTTAGACATTTTTGCCCTTATCCCCTTTTTATAATAGTTACAAAACAAATATATATATACATATATATATATCGTACATTATAGAATTTGCCAAATTTTAGCGCATCCTTAGAGAGAAAGTTTTTGTGAATCGCTTGATATATCGAATATCGATAACATACAAATATATATATATTAAACATATACAAATACAAATACATATATATATTAAGCACACATACAAATTCTTAACCCTCATATTCACTGTAACATATATAATATTACATTTAATCCCCCCTACCCCTACCCCTACCCAAAATCTCTGTACCATTTATTATTATTCATAATTTTTCCTCTAATTAGCAACTAAGCACAAAAATTGTATTTTACGCTCTAGCCCCTAAGTATAAAGCCCCCAACTCAGCCATTTGTCGAGTAAAAATATAAAAATTAAAATAAATAAAAACTTCTTTAAGAAGTTATGAAAATAAATTAAGAAAAAACAGAAATTCCAATGCGTTGTGCTCAAAAGAAATTGGCACAACGATTTTTATGGACCAATTCGCTCTAATTGACGCAAGAAAAACATTTGAATAGAAAAACAAAAATTTAAAAAATACACTTTAAAAAACCAAGTGAAGTTAGTCAGAGAAACATACATATATATATATATAAACAAGATCTTTTATATATGTTGTTAAACATGAAGCGAACGTTATTATTATGTATTAGACTTGAAGTCTTACGATTGTTTATAAATTATATTCATTCACAATTTTTCAATTCTAAATTATTATTATTATTATTATTCGTATTTATTATACGATTGTAAATTTGTTATTATTATATTAATTTTTGATTTGATAACCAAACTATTTTTGAATTGGTAAAAATGAAGATTGTTGAATTGAAAAAAAGAAAAAAGTATTTGGAAATTGAAATTTCTCTCCTCTTTACACATACATATACTTACATTAGATTAAGATTAAAATTTAGATTTTTATTATTATTTAATATAAGACAAATGACACATTTGATTTTAAGCTAAGCGGGCTTACGATTTTATAACCAAATTATTATATACTACACACACACATGCATATACCCTAACTATACATACTTACAAATACATACTCGTATGCAACATTTATACAAAAAGTAGAAAGAAAAAATCTTGTATTAAATGTACTACTAAAAAATACACTTAAAACAAATATAGACACACACTGGAAAAAAAAACAATCCTTAACTACTTACATATAAAGAAATCGCTTTATCTTTAGCCGCGATTCTTAGCTACGAATATATATATATATATATATAGTATATTCTATATATATATATATATGAACAAGAACAGCAAACAAGCAAACATATTTATATGCAATCAAACAAAAATTATATTGAAAAAACTGCGTTTGTAATAAAGTGAAGAAATACCATGAAAAAACTAACATTATTATAATTTAAAAAAATATTAAAATTTTATAAAGGTTTTTAGGTCAATTATTGAGCTTAATTAACGTTCGGATTTTTTGATATAATAACTCTACAAAAGTCACAACTGAAGTCTGAAAAATATCGATTAATTTGTTAGGGTATTCTATATCGTAGTAGTACCCTTAAGTGCGCTCTGCGTTGTCAACATTCGCTCATATTAATTGTTTTTTAATAACTGCGTTGTCTAATTTTATATATTTTTTTCAGTTTCCAATTGAAGAATATTTAAAGAAATTTTTAATAGAAAATATCCCGATTTCCTGCTGCAACTAGAGCTTAAAACACAGCCTAGAACTCTAATACAAAAAATAATAAAAATAAAAAATTCTATTTAAATAAAACTTATATTAATTGATTTTTTAACTTATTTACAGAATATCAATGGAGACCGCTGGACTGCCGATACCTGGCTATCATTATATCGCACCCAGTGCAATTGTTAAAACTCCCATACACTAAGTGCAACAACAACAACAACAACAAGAATACAACATGCAACATGCAACATACAACAAATCGAATGTAGCGAGGGACTGAAGCCGAGTTTAACAACAACAAATAAAAGCGGAAAATAAAGCGACGACGGGACAAACTTTAAATGTTAAAAATATAAGCAATAAGTAAAGATCAGAATACAAAAAAAAACAAAAAAATTATATAAACAAATCATATGACGAATGTCAAATCACAAGGATGGGCAAAGAACAAGGACGTCACACACATACACACATACATACACTGACATATAAGAATTCATACGCGTTATATTTATTCATTGATTCTTATTAATTATGATATTTTTATTAAGTTTAAAAAAACAAACAAAGAAAAAAAGATAAAACAATATAAAAGAATTTTATGTTAAAACCGTTTTTTCGGACGCGCAACTTTCAAGGATGCGCGTCCCACGAGTAAGAACAGAACAGCAATTAATTGTAAGCTTAGTCAAAATGAAGACAAATGCAACAAAAATAAAAAAACAAAAAAAACATAAACAATAATAATTAACCAGCAACAATACAGCAAAAAAAAGTAAAAGCAAATTTCTAAATGCAGTTAAATTTTAAGCCAAGTAATTGTGCATGCGCATAACCAAAAACAAAAACAAAAAATATACAAAACAGTGTTAAGCAAAAAACAAAAACAAAAACAAAAATTAAATGAATATTTAACAATATTTAAAGCCAAGCCAGGCCAAGCAGCAAGCAAAGCAAAGAGACAAAATTTATTAAAAAAAAAACAAAAGAAAATTAAAAGATTAATAACAATTAATTTCCAATTTGTTGTTGTTTATATTTATATATACATGCATATAAATATATATGGCGATATACATACAATACATATATTAATTAATTGATATAATAATTTGTAATTTTATTATTTTTATTATTGTAATTGTTATCGAAATTGTATTTGTGATTTTTGAATATGTTTAGACTGAAGGACAAAATTAATTCTGTTTATTGATTAAATTACATAATAATAATAATAACTATGAACTAATTAAATTAAATTAAATATGACTTGATTTTCAATTTTCGAACTTAGTTATAATTTGTTAAAACAAAAAGAAAAACAAAACAAAACAAAAAAAACGTAACATTTGACGCCAAATTTATTTTTGTTAAACAATTGGAACAACATTTTGCAATGTTTTGGTTTTTAGCAAAAATGTTAAATTAAGTGACAAAATTTTCAAATTACAATAATAATGTTTAAGCACTTTTGCGGCGATTAAAAAGACTTTTCTAATGCGTGAAACAGAAACAAATGAGAAAAATGGATTTAATTTTATGAATTTTGCAATTATGCTTAAATTCAAGTATAATTTTAAAATATTAGCTGTTAAATTTATACGCAAAAAAAACAACAAAACATCAAAAATAAACTGATTTTCAATGTTAAAATTACAAAAAACTTAAATTAATTTTTATTTAAAATTTAGTTTAAGGCTGGGCAGCAAGAAGCAAAATACAAAACAAACTGTGGCTTGTTAAATAAATTAGTAAATTAATTTTAAGCCACAATAGTAACAATATTTAGTTACAAAGCACACATACAGATACAAACACACACACACACACTTATATATATATAAAGATATATAAATTTATAAATTAACAACTAAATTTGAAATATATCTGTTAGGTTAGATTCTAGCCGTGAGAAACAAACAATTCGTAAGCTAGTTAAAAGATTTGTTGCAAATTGCTTTGTGAGTAGTTAGCTCTCAGCTGATCAAATGCAGAGTTTCTGCTCAATTGCAGAGAAATGTGTCAAATTTTGATTATACAAATGAATTATACAATACAATAAGAAACATAAACAAAAGTTACCCAAACATATCCACAACAAAATGAAACCAATTTAAATGCAAACACAATTATTGTAATCACCAGCAAAATACAACATAAATTATACAAAACTTCAAAGCATATAATGGTAAACATATCCAAAAAAACAAAAGAAAAACAAAAAACACAAACAAACATAATTCAAATTAATAATTGATTTTGTGAAATGTTTTAATTACATTTATTGTGCAAAAGTAGAATTCTCAAACAATAATTTTCTTTGCAAAGTGGTTTAAATAATCTTCAAGCTTATACCATGGAGATAGAAAATTAATTAGTTATTTTGACCTTTCCTTATAAAAAAAAGAAAACTATTAATGAAAACACTTATGAAGCAAAACTTGATTACAGGAAATTGTTAATAGCATAAAAACAAAAACAAAAATAAAACAAAAAAAAACAATTGAAAAATATAATATAATAATAATGATAAATGCATTACTGTTAGCTTAAACACACACTCTCTACTTATAAATGACTAAAAACTAACATTTAATATAAAAAAAATGAGGATCAAGCAAAATGTGCAACACAGGCAGCAAAAAATAAAATAAAAAAAAATATCAAGCGAAACTATTTCGTGATTTTAGTGACAAATATTTCGCTGATGACAATTTGAAGCAATCATTTTTGAAACAACAACAAAGAAAGTTAAATGGAAGCAACAAAACCCGTATATCTATATATAAATAAATTATATATCTATATATAAATATACATATATACATATATTAAATAAATTATTATGTACACTTGTATTTAATTGTATTTGAAATATTTAGTAAATTTTTTGCGCAAGTTACAAACAACTAAATAAAAAAATAAAAAAAAAATATATAAATAAAAAGCAGAGCACGCACGTTGACGGGTAAACAGCGGATAGTAACTGGGACTACTTAATTGTAACATAACATAAAAGGATAAAAAACAAACATAAAAAAAAAGGGATAAATTAATTATGTGCATGTGTGTGTATTAAGAATCTACATTTAAAATAGCTCAAAGAACAACTTCAAATGAATTTTTACTAATATGTGTAATATGTGTATGTAAATTATTATAACAAATTTGTTGAAAACTTGTAAATTTGCAAAGGAAAAATACGTGTAAGAAAAGCAATTTTAATGGTGCCTTAAAAAAACCAAACCAAGCAAATTTCTTCTTGCCCCACATACTCGACAACAAACAACAACAACAACAACAATACCAAGAACAAGAACAAGAGCACAGTGTACATTGTGTATATTATATGGCATGTGAGTTTTCTCTTCCTTTCCACCGTACTTTCTCTCAACATTTCCTTGACAACTTTCCCAGCTTCAGCATTGTGTACACAATGCTATGTATGATATTTAGTTAAATGAACTTATATATTTATATATGTATGTCGGTTAACATGCATAAAAGTCTTTCGACATAAAGAACTTATCCCTTTTAGAGACATATTATGACCCACAATTGCTCAAAGCTATTCGAGTTTCAACAACCATAATAACAAGAATAACAACCAGTGTGTAGAGTTGCCCGTTATAGTAATTGAGAAATCAACAACAAAGAAAAAAAAAATAATGTATTTAATATTTACATGGTAAATTTATTTAATAAAATTAGCTGCAAGTAGTATTTGAACAAACACCGAAACACCCAAGAACATTATCCGAAAATATGAACAATTAGTCAACAAAATAAAATAATAAAATATACACAAAGATAAAAAACACAAATTCATATAAATGTTTCTCTCAGTGTAATTACAAATCACTTGAATGTATTTGCTCACATTTTTACAATATATGTGAAATAAAAAACAAAAAATATTCTACACAATAAGTCGAAAACAAAAGCATTTAAGGCACTTGACATATGGAAAGAAAATAAAAGGAGAATGCATGATTATTAAACAATTGTTAAAATGCAAATGTAGGAAAGATAAAAACAAAAAAACAAACATATTTATATACATATACATAAAAGAATGAAAAAAAGAAGTTAACTTTTAAGGTATTTTAGATATTCTTATTTAATATCCAAAACAAAAAAAATCAAGTGAAAATTATATGAGGAGAATTTTAATTTTGACAAAAAAAAAAAACATCATCTATAAAACTGAAACGCGTAAGAATTCACAGCGGTATTTTCGGGTTAAAATAAGCAAAAAAAAATATGCAAATTTATTAACTAAATATTGGTGTTAGAAATTGTTAAGCATTACTTAAACTGAAAACTCATGTTATTGGCGCATAGAGAAAGCAATAATGTAAAAAATTCTCAATGACACTAGCTAAAATTGTAAACTAAATTAAGGCCGCATAAAAAAAGGGAAAATGTTGTTCTCAAAATTATAATTATAATTATAAAAATTGAGCAATTTCATTCACTAAATTCAACCTCAATTTGCAGCTGACAATTGTATTGAGCATTGTTAAAAAAATTTGTGAATTGAAATTGTTAAAAAATTTGCAACATTTAATTAGAATTGCGCTTAAGTTTAAGTCAAGTTTTAGCTAGTGTCATTGGGATTTAAGCTAAGCCTACAAACATGACTAGATGATAGGGATATCATATGAGCAAAGTTCTGAGTTTTTTAAATATAGAAAATTGGATTTGTTTATGCTGCAAATGAAAGAAGGAAAACATTGATCAGCAGTACTAATCCCTGACTGATTAAACTTAAAAAAATAATGATTGATTTGATGATCAGCGCTATCAATAAATATCGAGTGAAATTACAAAAATTCTCAAATCTCAATAGACAAAAAAAGGGAAATCAGTCGGCGATTAGTTCTGCTGAACGATTCGAATCATTCGATTAATTCCAGTCGATCAGTGAATTATAGAAAAAATTGAGCAGTTCCAGTTTAATGATATATAGCTTACTCGTATACCATTTAGTTGCGACATTATCTCTTATGGTTCCAATACCAAGAAAGAAAAAAAAGTAACTACGTGTATTCCAATTCATCAAAGCAATTGAAAGAGGAAAAATAGAAGAAGGCAAATTGCCAGATAAATATACGAAACATCTAAGGTTTCTCAGAAATAAAATAATAAACGTATTACCAATAACATATATAGAGCAAAAAAAAGGAATAACTACATAGTACATACATATACATATACGTGTATACATATATAAAACCCAAAAGAAAAAATCCAATACATAGCATGCACTCTATAAACATGTTTATTAGACAGAACAGACAATATCTCTAGACTCTGGAGATTGTTTACAGGCTGGCGGAATTGGGAAGAATTGGGAAGAATTGGAAAGAAATTGGCGCATTGCATATATAACTTACAAAACTGTTTTCAATCAAATTGACATATATATGTATATTTGTGTGTTTGTATATGTGTAAAAATACCAAAATATAAAAAAGTAAAATACCAAAAAAGGACAAAGAAATAACAAAGAAAAAAAATCACTATAAAGACAATTGCATTTCTGATTAAAACAATTTGAAATACTCGTAAAATAGCAATGGAAAATTAGTTGTTAAGTGTCTCTCTAACTCTGTTTTATTTCAAACGTAAAAAGTAAATGAAAAGAATGAAAATGCAGCGTAAAATTGATAAAACTGAACAATTGGGATCAACTTATATTTAAAATATAAGATTAAATTGTAAAACAAAAAAGAAAAAGCATAATTAAGACATTGAGCAAACACACACACAACCCAAGAGTTGTTGGTTGTAAGCTAACCAACTAGATGAAAAAAGTATTGCATAATTGTGCCAAAAAACAAAACAAAAAACAAAAACAACAGGAAATCACCCAAAACAAACAACAACAACAACTGGCCAAATGTATAATGATTTTGTTTCAAAAAACAACTACAAACACAAAGTAAATTTGCTTTTTTGGGGGAACAACACATAGGAATTATACGAATTTCAACAATACGCAAATTTATGTGAATTCATTTTTAAAGCCAATTAACGTTGACAGCTATTTAAAGTTCATATTGCGCAAAGGAGCTTATTTAAAAAAAACAGCAACTAAAAACCAATACTAATTAAAAAAACAAATAAAACAACATACTAGCAACTTAACACAGAAGCTAAAAATAACTGCAGGCTTCAGTTTACAATAATATTCGAAAAAAGTGACTGTATTTTCAGTTTAGATTTTATGAATTTCAAAAGTGTGCCAAATCTACAGGGTGAACAAACTTGTTATAGATATTTTTCAGTTGGAAAGATGCACAATTAAGTTTGAATATTTTCGCTAAAAAATAAAAATGTTTAAAAAATATAAAATATTGCATAATTTCTTGCAATTTTTTAATTTGATATTCTGTGTACTATATTTGTAAATTTTTAACAAATTTCAAGCTTTATAAATAAAATTGATAAATCAAATAAAACAGTCCTATAATAGAAAATGGGGCAACTTAATTCGAATATATAATAACAAAAATCAAATATTTGAAGAACATATTTACAAGTTGTAGAAAACTGCAAGGCAATCATAAAACTAGAGCTTCAATAAATAATATAAACAATGTCATAATATAAAAAATGGCTAAGAGAAAAAAGAGTTAGTTGAAAATGCCCAAAAATGTTTTTGGAAAAATATATTTAAGCCAATGATAAAAATATTTGCGTTATAATTGTGGTGAAATACGAGTAAAACAAAACAAAAAAAAAACAAAAACTAAAAGTTAGTGCCAATTTGTAGTGCAAATTTTTGTTTGCCGAGTTTTGTCACGGTTTGATTTTAGTTGAAATTGTATTCAAAGTACACACAAAACAGTTGGTTTCAAAACCACCAATTTTTGGAAATTTTCAAACCATTAAAACGAAAATAGTGGATATAGTAATGTAAACACATAGCATCATTTGGTTTTTGATGTGTATAGACAAATAATGCTGAGTATTGAAAATTGGAAGCAGAACTAACCCACAAAAATGATAAAATTTAATAATGCAAAATCACAAAACGTAGTTGATGAGCTATAGAGCTCGAAAATACATTTCTGTTCATTGCACAGACAACACAAAAATGATATTGAAACTCTACACAAAATACTCTTTTTGTATATGGCAAGAGATATGGGAATCGTAACATCAACATTAGTATAAATTGTATTTGAAAGCAGCACTGAAAACTTTTAGATTACGATACAAAAATAAAAATGATGGAAAGTAAACGGAGTAATTGAAAAAAATAGGGTATTAACTAAATGAAAGAAACGATAAGAGAAAATAAAAACTTGTTTATCTGTGTACAACAATAATAAGTATTTAATATAATTCTTAAATGTGTACTATGACTCTATACAAAATTTAAAAAAAACAAAACAAAAAAGAATAACTTTAAATAAATTGCATTGCATAGAAACAAAAGCAAAACGCAACACGTATTGGTACAGGGCTTGAAAAAGCTGATCTATGGGATTATATAATATATCTTGGGAATTTTCAGGGTAAGACCGGGTGCTTGGGCAGTTCCGGAATTATAAAAATAATACTTGGAATTGATATCATCTGAGAAAAGTTGTTTAAGCTAATTAGTGTGATGAAACCAATTTACAATTATTTATAGATTTGTTTTAATAACTCATTTATAGAACTGCTCTGGTGGGTCTTACTCGGAATAAACCTGAAATAAATGTGGAAAGAAATTTGTTATGCCAAATTTTAGGGTCCCATATGAGAAGGCTCTTCAAAGAATACTTACAGACATATATATATGTAAAACACATTCATACATACATACAACAAAACAGAACATAATCAGAAGAAAGTTTAAACAAATACAACCATAAAACTACATACAATAAGTAACGGCTAACAAGCGGTATTATTCATCATTGCAATGTACAACAAGAAATGGTAAAAAAATTTAAACAAAAAAGAAAAAACCAACAAAAAAAAAATGCAAACATTATTTACAATATATTTACAATTCTATAAAAATTATATTTAAAAATATTTACATATATACTATATATGGAAAAGCAAATCATCATCTGTATGTACTTATGTACAAGTGTGTGCGAATTCACATAGTGCAAACCAAGAGTCATGAATACACATACATACACACACACACACACAGAAATATCTAAGTACATAAACATATACATACATCGTGAATATGTTAAACAAAAGTTATATAAATGTGCAATAAAAGATATGGAGATAAACACAAAGTTAAGTGCATTATAATTGAATTTATAGATTTAAAAACAAAACAAAAAAAAAACAAAAAACTAAAAGGTATTAAAAATGATCAAGCTATTAAGTGAATTATTTAAACCGATTATTGTAATGATGATTATCAGTGCATATGTATTTATTCACAACTCATATACATACATACATCATATATATATATATATAAATATATACAGCAAACAATTATTTTCGTTGAAATTCAATCACGTATCATAATTAAGTCAGTTATACAGCATACCATCATATCATTACGATTATCACACCATCAATAAAAACACACACACACACAAAAATATTGCAAATTTAGCCAACTCAAGAAAGAATCTTAAAACAAACAAAATACAAATGTGTTGCGTTCTCGAACTAAATGTGTTTTGATTCAAACTTTTACTTCAAATACCAGCAAAAGTAAATACATAATAAACAAATACACAAAAACCAAATACAAAAAAAAAAACAAAAACAAAAATAAAGAAACATTAAAAACCCTGGAGTACTAGGAGATACTTTCTATATGTATTGGATGTGAAGTAAAATTGAAATGTACCACAAATGGGGAGAGAAATGGAAAACAAAACAAAACAAAAATTAAAACAGAATTTAACACAATTTTTGAATTCATTAAATAAAGGTATGTGTTTAGATATATTCAAACCAAATAACAATCTGTGTTTTATTTATGAACATGAAGTATAATCTAATTTAAACTCAGGCATGGCTAGTCTTTTTAAGTATAATAATTATGAGTAAAGAATTATTTATGATTTTTTTTTTCATTTAAATTGACAATAACTCTTTATTTTTACAGTTATTTTTTAAAGTTATTTTTTTATTTTTATTATAATACATTTTTTTTATTTTTTATCTAGTGTGATGAGAGCAACTGGGGGGCATAACTGGTCAGGACTGTCGAGCGCCAATTGAACGTTTCTTATCCTGTTTGGTGAACTGGTATTAAATGGTAAAAGCGTGCCTGCAAGTCTCGGGAAAGGCCTTATAGCGCTTCAATGGGGATCCATTCCAGGATCCATCAGGTTTCTTGAACGTGAACTTGGGAGTCGCCTGCCGCTTACATCTTTTGGCCAGAGTTCACAGCGAGTGTCTTGAGCTGGTATAAGAAAACACATTTATTAATAATAAGTAATAATAATAACAATAATTATAAAAATATTTTGAATAGATGCAATTAATTTTAAATGTAATTTATTAGCTATTAAATTAAATAAATATATAAAAGCGAAAAAAACATTTTTTTATTTACCACGGTGCAGCACTTTTTTTTAAATTCGTAGCAGCCTATTTTATAATTAAAGTCAATAAATAATAAAAATTATTTGTCAACTTTTATTGAAAATGTAAGTAAATTTTTCAGCCACAACCAGGCAAACAGAAATCCCAGATTAGCAGAAGGTCGCTGCTATGAAATTTACAAAAAAGTGCT